>JAYMTK010005014.1:0-10590 GCA_036897405.1 Pelargonium myrrhifolium | reverse complement strand
AGATGAGAGTGAGAGATATAAGAGATAGAGGGTATTTTAGTAATTTTACCACAAATGAAAAAAATTAACGGTCAAACAGTGTTTTTGCAAGTTTGGGGGGCTATGTGCTAACGGAAAAAGTTAAGGGGGGTCATCTGTCAAACCTTTAAAGTTTTGGGGGGCCATCTGCAATTATCCATTTTTTTTACAGTTTCAAACAAAGCTTGTTGATTCATAATGAGAAGAAAAACAAAAACTCTTAGTAAAGACAAAACAAAACTATTATCTCCAAGTGCGTAGATCAATTGGTAAGGAATTGTCCTAAATTAACCAGATGTCTCGAGTACAAGTCTCATAGAATACAATTGTGCTAAAACTTGGTAGAGAGGGTTTTGCCGCCTTTGTGGTCCTACACGACTCAAACGGGATTAGTAAAAATCAATATTTTCTAATAGACAATCCAAAATTATTGGCGTTTAAAAATGGTAAAAGAGCTTATTTGGTCCTTGAGCTTTTATGTTTGGACCCAATTTGGTCCATGATAACATATGAAGCGGACTTTTTCCCCCCTTTGGCTGAAGATATCTTTGAGAGCTAATTTACATTTTTTTTAACCTAAAATGGTCATTGAACTTTCGCATTTTGACCCAATTTAGTCCATGAACTTTCATATTTGGACCCAATTTGGTCACAATGTCATGACCATTTTGGGTCACTATTTGAAAGTTCATGAACTATTTTGAGTGAATATTTAAAAGTTCAAACACCAAATTGAGTCAAACAAAAATTTAGGGTCCATTTTAAATAAAAATATGTTCAAAGACTAAATTAGATCTTTAACCTTTAAAAGTTGAACAAACGATCCAAATGAACACTCGCAATAAAACACGCATATTCAGTTTCCTTAAAATAGCCCTGAAATCAGCATATTCATTGCATTCACGAAAATATAAAATGTTATTTTGCATATTCGTGCACTTAACAAACAACAATCAACAACTTTGGAGTATTTTATTTCTTCTTGTTTGGAATTGTTGCAACTTGAATAGAAAATGGAGTAAAGTTTGGAGACTCATGCGTGTATGTCGTATTCGTGTCACGTTAAAAGTTAATCGTATGCTATATCATATATGAATCAGTACGAACACGACACGTTTAATAATCGTGTTGAAACACGAACATACACGACAAATTTAACTAAATAGATCGAATTGACACCACACGACATAACACATTTCGGGACACGACCAACATGCTTGACATGACACAGTTAAAAACAACTTTGTATCAAAAATTTAACATAACTATGTTACCCAGCATACAAAAAACCATATATATACACAACAATACTAGCTAGAGTTTTTTTTTTTGGTTAGAGGAGTCAATTTATCAGTACAACACCTGCGTATTTTTGAGCCTTAACACGAACACGACATAATTATATATATATATATATATATATATATATACTTTTAAACTAACACTTCATCATATCAAATCATCGGGTGTATACAATATGGGACATCTCCCGCAATCCAAAACATCCTTTATACGAAAGAAAGCAAACAATTTAACTAACTCACGAACCACTTGATTTGCAGAGCGAGGCACAAAAGACAGACAACGCTTGACAATCATCCAACAACTGGCCTAGCCTTCCTACCTCCGCCCGGACCGACATCCGTGATCCGACTCCACTTTAGTCCATCCCTCAGTCTTGTAAGGATCATAAAAACCGCCAGAAAAATGGCACGATTATATAATTATTAAACTTAAACAAACTCGTTCATGTCGTGGAACGTGTTGAGACACACATTGTCAACTCTAAAAAAAATAAAAATGAAAATCATGTACTTTATTATAATATTCAAATTTTGGTAGGCCCAACTCAGCCCATAAAATGGGCTCTCCAAGGTCAGCCCAGTATTAGATAAATTTTAGGGCCCAAAGCCCACACACAACCTCACAATAACGACAAGTCGTCTTCTCCGTCCATCTTGTTCACCTATCCATTTCAGTTCACTGAGCTCACACTTCAATGGCGTCATGAACCCAAAACCCCATACCCAAAACCCTAACTCACAACCAAGCTCTCATCAATGTCGTCAATCAATTTCAACCCTCTCGACGAATGGTTCAAGAAACCCCTCTTCTTCGCCGAGCAATTCGCTCAGAAACTCAACACCGACCCCAATTTCGCCGCAATCAAGTGGCCGAGGCTCTCGGGCCCGAAGAAGAACCAGAGAGAAACCGAAAACCCTACCACGATCCGACCCGAAACCACCATGATGGACCAGTACGAGTACGAATGCAAGTACAGGCCCGATCACAGGCACGCACCAGAGGTCGAGAAGGTTCTGGAAACCGAAGCGAGGACGCTCGAGAAGGAGCACAATCCAACTAAGGAGGAGCTCGAAGAGATCGAGACCAATCCGGTTTTGAAGTTCCTGCGCCGAGCGGAGGAGATTAGCGACGATCTCAATGCGGAGGAGGTAGCGAAGAACAAGAGGCCGTACCATTTTGAGGATTGGAAGCTGTGGAGGGATGTGCCGAACGTTGTTGGGATCGACGGACGTAGGGTTCCGAGGAAGAGTATATATGAGGAGGAGGTGAGTGATGACAAGTTCTGGGATTTCACGAGACAGTTCTTTTTTGGGCTCTGGGGGTTCAAGCAGAGGCCGTATCCGCCGGGGAGGCCGATTGATTTTCCTCAAGCTTTTGGATACAAGAAGCTTGATGATCGGTACTATGATTGTAAGTTGGTATTGGAACTTGCATTTCAAATTTTTTATATGAGTTTCGAAGTTGAGTTGTTTTGTTGTAGTAGTAGTTTTATGGTGAATTCAATTCACCAGGGTGTTTTGGAAATTGATTTAGATGTCGAATTGTTTGTAGAAACTCAGGACAGTAGTTATATGATGCATTTGAAAGGGTGTGTTTGTAATTTGATTTAGATGTTGAATTGTTTGTAGAAACGGAGGAGAGTAGTTTTATGATGAATTTGAAGAGGTGCGTTTCTAATTTGATATGGACGTCGAATTGTTTGTTGAATTTTAATTTTCAGGAGAGTAGTTCTATGTCGAATTCAAAAGGATGTGTTTGTTATGATTAGATGTTGAATTGTTTGTAGAATGGAGGAGAGTAGTTTTATGATTTTGGAGGGGTGTAATTGATTAAGACGAATGAATTGTTTGTTGAATTTGAAGGAGAGTAGTTCTACAATGAATTCAAAAGGATGTGTTTCTTATGATTAAATGGTGAATTTTTTGTTGAATCGGGAGTAGCTATATTATGAATTCATAAGGGTGTGTTTGTAATTTGATTTAGATGTTGAATTGTTTGTTGAATTTTAAGAGAGTAGTTCAATAACGAATTCGAAAGGTTGGATTTGTAGTTTGATTCCGATGTTGAATTGTCTGTTGAATTCAGAGGAGAGTAGTTCTATGACGAATTCAAAAGGGTGTGTTTGCAATTTGATTTAGTTTTTGAATTGGAGGAGTGTAGTTCTTTGAAGAATTCAAAAGGGTGTGTTTGTATTTTGATTTAGATGCTGAGTTGCTTGTGGAAGTAGATTGGTTCTGATGAATTCCGGAGGTTGTGCTTCTAATTTGATTAAGATGTTGAATCACGTGTACATTATGGTGTAGATATTGAATTATGTGAGGCATCTCCAATTTGGAGTAGAGTAGTTCTGATGAATCCGAGACGCCGTGTTTCTATGACGTAGAATTATGTGAGGAATCTTCATTACATAGTACTTAGTAGTGTAGTTCAGATGAATTCAAAATGGTGTGTTTGGAATACGACTTAGATGTTTAATTATGCAAGAATCTTCATTGCCGAGTAGAGTAGTTTTGATAAATTTAAAAGGATGTGTTTACAATACGATATAGGTGTTAATTGGTGTAGTTCTGATGAATCCAAAAAAGTTGTGTTTGGAATATGATATAAATGTCGAGTTACGTCGGGAATCTCCATTGCAAAGTAGCGTGGTGTTGATGGATATCAGTAGCATTTTAGTTTAAAGACTATTCGATTCAGCTCTAGGACTGCTTCTTTACCTTGATCACTACAAGAACTGCCTTCGGATAAGTGTATAAGTATTTCTTACTTTGATATTATGGTTACGTGACTTACGTCATAGAATCCTCTTCCAATTTAAATTTTATTATTAACCAATCACGGCCCTTCATTTTTTTTGTGTGTGCGTGCATGCGCTTAGTAACACATCTTTTTATTCTTCTACTTTTTTAATAGTTGCCATGAAGACCATTGGGTATTTCTATAAGGATCGCCTTGGTCGTACACGGGGCCCTATGGAGCTAGTAAAGCTGAGAACTGCTTGGGGTATGGGTATGATCGACAAGGACACGTTCATTTGGATGGAAGACATGGATGAATGGGCACCGATTTCCATGGTCAATGGCTTGGAAGCAGCCGTTGCCACTTGGGATGGTTTGTTAACTTTACCCCCTTTCATATACAAATAACGTTTTTAATTTGATTTGCTGTTCTAAGAATGAAACGTAGAAACTATGACATGTTATCATGTAATGTATTTGATCATGAATCGAAGCTCTCTTTATATCACGACATAAATGAGATATAATACGAATCATTCATATAGATGTTCCAAGGATTCTTGAAGTTGCTTGTCCCGATTCTGCTTTCCATTTGACTTTTTCCTAGTAGCAACCGAATTTTATTGCTCAAGGTATTGATTTTTGGTTTATTGATTGGCAATCTTCAGTTAAACTTGGAGCCGCGTATACAGCTTTTTGCGGCAAACTAAAGTTAGGTATACCTCCTTGGGCTCCTGTCAAAGGACGTGAGAAGAAAACCTATCAGGAGATGCAACAAGAAGCTATAGAGAGTAAAAAACGTGATTTGGCAGTGTTGAAAACAAATAATGGTGTTTGGCCCGGAGTCAGAACTCCTAGTCACGCCATGTTTCTTTGGGCTAGCGGCACGGAACTGACCTCATTGTTGGATGAAGATCATATGCCAAACAAGTTCATTCCTAAAAATCTTAGGTATATTGCACTTTTACAATCGTTTTTGGACACCGGCAAATGAAATACAGATTTTAAGTTTCTGTGTTATTTTGTTGTTTGCTGTTTTAGCGTAAAGCTTTTTCTTGTTTCTTGTTGCAGGATGGAGTTGGCTAAAGTTTGTCCCAATATAAGGCCTTGGGAGGTTTTAGATATAGAACAAGCAATGGATCGGATTGTTTATAATGGAAAATGGTTCCGTGAACCTCTTAGTACATTTACAACAGGACCTCCGTACCTCGAGGAATTTAATGAAGATGTCGAGGTAAGCTCGTGTGCACTGCTCATTTATACTGTCTTCGGCTTGTTAATGCTTGATAGCCATGGATTAGTTAATTGGGCTAATCCGGTTAAACTCGTTGTTCTGCTAGGTTTTTTTGATGAGAACCCGTATTGATTGTTGAATTATATAAACCGATCAGTTCCTTTTACTCTTTCAACGGTTCTCTGTTTTTTTACATGTGAAACCGTAGATCCTGGTGAACATAACATGAATCGTGGCTTATAGAGATTAGGGAATTTCTGAGGAAACTCGTATCTTTTGGATGGTTCCTATCTGCACTGGAACGAAACCATGCTCTGCGACTATAGTCTTGGCTAGAGTTGTTGGCAATTCGTGTCACTACACGTGATTGAGCACGATTGTTAAATATATAGTGTTCTTGTTACGAATTTTGTTTTCTCGAGACTAGAGAAGTTTGGGGGAAACTTGCAAGACACAGTCTTTACATAATAGTCCTATACCTCCACACGAACCATACTCTACAATTATAGTCCTCAAACCCGACTATACCTTCGCTTACATCCTTTGTTTTTCGATTTGCTTTGTTTTCAGAGGTTTATGGAAGTTATGGAGCAAATTGACAAGTCAAACATGACGGGGCTTTCAATCTTGGCGCCTATTCCCTATTTCTGGGATCTCATAAAGGCAACGAAAAAGGCTCGAAGGAAATACTACGGGGAGGTTGCGAAGAAAAGGCGAGCCTATTTGGATAAAATGAGGGGAAAAGGGGAGGAATATTGATATTGCATTAACAACCCTTTTTCAATCCCGGGGAGTTCATGCTCGAACAACGAATCGTATCTCTCGTCCAACAGTAAACAATTGTTGCTATCGTCGTTGTTTTTGTTGTTGTTCGGGGAATCGAATAGTTTATGTCATGATCTCCTGTTTTATGGATTGTAGAAATAGTTGTGATGTATATATGCTTTTTTGATGTTCCTTATTGCTTAATAATGGAAAATATACGATAGGATTTATGGTATGGGGTTTTGAATTTTTCTCAAAATACTCATTTATTTATTTGATTTTTTTTATATAGGAAAGTGTGGAAAAGTACACTGTTTATTTCAATTGATATATAGGTACATCGTTCCAGTATGACCACAAACCATACAAGCTTAATCTATTTATATAACACATCTGATAAAACTCGACACGAATATCGGACACAGACGTATCACTTGGGGACCTGCCCGGGGCCATAGTAAACGACACACCCCTCTCTGAACGAGCGCCTAAAATGACCCAATCTGGGTAGAACACAACTACTAGACCCTAGTACTTAGTAGCCGAAGCCACACTCCTTACTCCATAGCGAGGGCTCCACCCCCATCCACCAATACCCGACCGCCTCCTCTTCCATTCCCACCCGACCACCCCTCAGAAGAGTTCTCGGACTCTGAGTCCTCCTCCCTCTCCTCCTCCTCTACTCGTGCCCTCTTCTGAGCCAGAAGAAGCCCTCCATCCCTCAAATTTAATATTTACACACAAACATATTTGAAATTAAATGGTTGCTTCTACTTGTTATTTAAAGTTTTTTATTTTTTATTTTTATTTTTTTAAAAAAATTCAATTTAGTATATGAACTTTTTTTTTTGACCCATAATGATCCATTTAATTCTCGTGTGCTTGATCCAATTTGGTTCTTGAATTTTTAGTTGACCCAAAATTATCTATGATTTTTGAAATATTGACCTAATTTGGTCCTTTAACTTTTGATGTAAGCTTTAATGGCAAAGATTATTTTGGGTCATTATTTGAAAGCTGAAGACTATTTTGGATCAAACAAAAGTTTGGGGACTAAGATGGGACACACGAAAGTCCATGGACCAAATTGGGTCATTTTACATCTTTTATTTATTTGGTTAATACCAAGAGGTGTCTTAAGTGGGCTCGTAGACTCGTCATTGGCTCTGTTAAACCGTTTAAGCACACTCAAACTAATCATCACTCGAGGCTTGGTCACATGATAAATTTCTTACCTCTCCCCAGTAGTATGTTAAGTGGGGATCAATCCCGAAAGCTATTCTCACTCACACAACCCTAGGTAAAACACACGTGTTTTTATCAATATATTCTTATTTAGTACTATCACATCTCACCGTTGAAAAAAAAGAAGTGAAATATGAACGAGTGAGTTTCTAAAATCCGTCTTACAGTCCGCCGTCAGGATTCTCAAGTCTAACTTTATAAAAAACAAAAACATTAAATATTTGGGCCAAAAAAATATCAAAGTTGGCCCACAATCAATGGATTTTGGGCCTAGATTTCGGATAAGTTGAGGCCCACGGTTCACCAAACCCGACCCGTTCCAGATAAAACCCTAGAGAGTCTAAGCTCATCAAACGATCAGTATATAAAGAGATCGGCTAGGGTTTGGTCTCTCTCGCATCCCTCTCAAGCTCACCACAGCGGCAAGGAGAGCTCCAAGGAAGGAGACGATACAGAGATACCAAAATGGTTAGGCTCTCTCCTCCTCCACCTCGTGCTTCAATGTTTGTGTATCGACTGTCATTTACTTCAGCTCAACATGTTTTGATTCGATTCTTGTTGTTTTGAGTCTGTATTGGTTCGTATGTTTAGCTTGTGATTGTGTTGGTAGATTTCACTGATTTGATCTGAATTTTGTCGATAGTTTTGTGTTTTGGAGGTGGGTTTATGAGGTTATTTTTTGTTTAGGCTTTTGAGGAATTTCACTGAGTTAGTTTCTGAGCTTGTAAGATCTGATTATAGGGATTAGATGGATTGGTTTTTACCCAGATGTAGGATCTTAGTGAGGTTGAAGAAATGGAAGAAAATTATCCTAAAAAATGAGCTTGATTTTGTGGCTTACTATTGAGATATCACCCAAGATCACATTTTGAGGCTTTGTTTTGGTTGATTAATTTGATTAAAAATTTTGTTTTTTAGTTTATGGATGTGTTGAGTCATGTTAGTTTATGAAATGAAATGAAATGTTTTTGTTGGTTGTGTTGTGTAGTTTATGGTGTTGTTGGAGAGGTTGGATCTGGGTATGCTTATTGACATGTGGGACTTGGCTAACTGTTTGATTTATTGGCATTTTAATGATAATTTTTTGAAAAATTAAAAAATGTTCCTGCCTGTAATTTGTTTCAGTTGAAGTTTTCATGCCATATTTTGAAGACCTCTTGATTTAGCTTGCTTCTACTAATTCCTCCCTGTTTCTCAGTTTCCATTTACTGTGGTATTAATGTTTCAGTAATAGCATGATTTTTATTCAGTGTATAATAGTTAATTTTATTCATACTTATATCATACAATAAATTTTGATTTATGACCTATCTTTAAATTCATGTTACTGAAGTTTAATTTATCTGTTGTTGAATCACAGGCAAGAGGGTTGAAGAAACATTTGAAGAGGCTCAATGCCCCCAAGCATTGGATGCTTGACAAGCTTGGCGGTGCATTTGTATGTAAAACCTATTGAACAATTCTCGTATTATTTTCATAACAAGAACATTATCTTTTTGGGTTTCTCTGGTCTGATTTGCTGGCCTTGTTAATTTACTCTTGTACAGGCTCCTAAGCCATCATCTGGACCCCACAAATCCAGGGAATGCCTGCCATTGATCCTCATCTTGCGTAACAGGCTGAAATATGCTCTTACATACCGTGAGGTTATTGCCATCTTGATGCAGCGACACATTCTTGTTGATGGCAAGGTCAGGACTGACAAGAGATATCCTGCTGGTTTCATGGGTATGTGCATTTCATCTATAAGTTTTTAATTAAGGAAGAGAATTGGAAGGATCTTATAATTTGTATTCAGAATTATTCACCCACTTTATCTCTTTCCAGATGTTGTCTCAATTCCAAAGACAAATGAGAACTTCCGTCTTCTCTATGACACCAAGGGCCGCTTCCGTCTCCACTCTATCAGAGATGAAGAGGCTAAGGTCAGTATTTTTGTAAAGACGTTTCAAGTGTTGCCACTATTGTTCTATATTTCATTTTTTGTGATTGAATTTAATAGTGTTGTTGCTGTTGCTGTTGCAGTTTAAGCTCTGCAAGGTCCGTAACGTCCAGTTCGGCCAAAAGGGCATTCCCTACATCAACACCTATGATGGTCGCACCATCCGCTACCCTGATCCCTTGATCAAGGCCAATGACACCATCAAGCTCGACCTGGAGACCAACAAGATTGTCGACTTCATCAAGTTTGATGTCGGGAATGTCGTCATGGTTACTGGTGGAAGGAACAGAGGCAGAGTTGGTATTCTCAAGAATAGGGAGAAACATAAGGGTAGCTTTGAGACTGTCCACATCCAGGATGCTACCGGCCACGAGTTCGCAACCCGTTTGAGCAACCTCTTCACTCTCGGAAAAGGGTCGAAGCCATGGGTATCTCTACCCAAGGGTAAGGGTATCAAGCTCTCCATCATCGAGGAGGCCAGGAAGAAGGCTGCTCAGGTGGCTGCGTAAGTTTCTTAGACTTGTTAAATCCAGGTTTGTGCTGTCCTTTAGGATTTATGTAAGAGACTATTGTTATTCTGTCTAGTACAATTTGGAATTTGTTGAGAATTTTGGGTTAATAGTTTACATTCCATGTTTTGCTATAAAAGATCAAACAATGTTTGCTTAACTTATTGTGCTTTTAGATGATGCATTTATCTTTTTATGCTTTAAATATGTGCTCTTAGTTTCTTGTTTGTTTTATACAAGATGCTTCAAGTAAGTGGGTTTTGGTTGTAGATAATGAATTAATGACCATATGGGCTCCTAATCCTATTTGTAGTTTTTTTCTGTCTTCGAATTTGTGGGTTTTGATATTTATTTGGACACTAGGACAGTTATTTTTTTGTATGGAATTTCTAATTTATAATAGAACCTCATCTTAAAAAAAAAAATTACTCATTTTGAGACCAATTTGCAATAAAAATGGGACATTTTTATTGAAGCTCATAGGTTGCTACATATTGGTTTTGGAATTTTATGCCAATATGATCAAAAGTGAGGATTCTGAACTTGTATCGAATAAATTTGTGGATATATTTATCTTGGGAATCAATCGAACTTTAGGCCTCTCAATCGTTCTCTTTAACCAATGCAAACAAGAAGCTAATGAAAGGTGACATGGTTCGAGGACTCGGGTTTGAGACCTCTTGTGTGCGTTATATGGGGTGGGTTTGTAAATATTACTCCCTCCGTCTCAAAATGAGTGTCCTCCTTTCTAATTTGAGAAGAATTAAGGAGAAGTTAGTTAGAGTGGTATGTTTACTATTGTATCCTCATGATCATGTGTGGAAATTCTAACTA
>JAYMTK010005013.1:0-10591 GCA_036897405.1 Pelargonium myrrhifolium | reverse complement strand
TATCCAACAAAAAAACACCCAAAAATGAATCCCTTCCTTTTCACCCCCCCCCCCCCCCCCTCTTTTTGTGGTTTTGTTCTTTTGATTTTTTAATTAATGGTTTCCATAAGAAATTGTGGACTTGGGTATCAACCTCAAAACTTGGATCACATTGAAAACTACACATCAAAAATAGTTCTACACAACACTCATCAACCTATAAATCATACAAAAAAACCCCAAATTCAAGGTTTAAAGACACAATCAATCACCTAATGCACAAGTCCATATGAAAAAAAACAACATTAAAAACTCAAATCTAAAAAATTCAAACCCATAACTTGCAGATCCATGAACTGATAGAGCAATAAGCACAACTTATATCTTTATCATCAACAAAACCACATGCATCAACGCGTGGAGGCAGAGCTCTTCATGGTGGTCGAGCAACATATCTGGAAGTGGACGAGTTGGAGACGAAAGGGAAGATGAAGATGGAGATACATGGAGATGGAGATGGAGATGGAAGGCCAGATCTCATAGTAGAGGGAGGAAGGGTTCAAGTCAAAGATAATGATCGAAGAGGACGAGTTCGGTGGAGAGGAGATTAGCCAGCGTGGTGATCGCACTTCACGCAAGATCTAAGCTAGCCTCTCGATCGATGGTGACGGCAAAAGAGGTTTTGAAGCCTCTTCCACCGGCTGGTGGTGGTGGAAGAAGGTCTCGTCGGCCATGGCTTCTCTGCAGTCGTAGTCGCTCAAGGCTAGCTCTTGTGTTCTTCAACCTTCAACGCCGTCTCGATCGGCGGTGGCGATCTAAGAGGAGGGTGTTTAGAGAGAGAGGAGATTGAATTAATATATATATTTTACCACATGAGCAAACGTTCCCTTGTAAAAAAATTCCACGTCAACAAGTTTTTTCCACCTCAACGGTCTACATTCCACGTGAATATCACTTAACGAAGCTAGTAACGAGGGGTGACGCGAGCACCAAATTGGGTTGAAAATAAAACTTTGGGTACCACATATGGTAGAATGAAATATTGTGTACCAAACTGAGCTTCCCTTTAAATTTTGATACCCTTTTTTTTTTTTTTTTTCAAGAACGCCACCTGAGATGGTGGTTGGCTAGACCCCTACCCGTTTATTAAATAAAAGAAAGATTAAAAAAAACAAGGGGACATAGCGGGGTTTACCTCTTCAGGATGTGCACCTAATACATAGGCTAAATGCATGCAAAACTTACATAAATAATTTTCCTAGTCTAGCAACCGAATAACTTGATCTCACTATCACGAATAGACACAAAGGAAGTAGAGAAACCATCCTGCCCATCGCAAATACAAGGGGCGGTAAGAGAGTGGCCATAACCGGCAAGCCAGTCCACCGCACGATTCGCTTCTTGGAGAATTTGAGCAGTCATAACTGGGCTCAATAAATCCACACAACCTCGTTTCACATAAATAAGCATCCAAGACACTCCGCCTGGACAAAACGCTTCACCCTTCCCAACCTCTGCCCCGCCGACTCACTGACCGATCTGCGAAAACAACATCGCTCATCCTCCTCATGCAAAAAAAGAAATTAAAAAAAATTATCACAAACCTTTACCACTGGCAAAAGCTCGTCACCGACGAGAATACTACTTTTCTCTGACAACTAGAACTTATCCTCTCTCTAACGGCTAGAGTTTTTTTCTCTCCCTAAAGAGAGAACCTCTTCGGTAGAAAAAAATGGTCTTCCACACAAAATGCTAATCAATCCATTCTCACGACATAAACATCTATAGTTGCATTTGAGCATTATTTATTATCATGTGTAATAATAATGATAAAATCACATTTCATGCAACACACATAACACAGATTAGCAATAATAAAACTTGTTCTACATTGTTTTTTTTTTTCGAATTTAAAATGAGCATGAGAGAATTCTATAATTCAGTTTCAAAACATTTATATATTTTTTGTTTCTAAATATTGATGTCGGTTGTCGGTGACCAGTCAGCACCCATACGCGTCTTCCGAAAAAGTGTTTTATTTTTTATATTTTTTAATTCATTAAACTCTCGTCTCTTTCCTTTACTTTGCTCCCAAAGTCAACCAAAAACAACGTTGGCACTACTATTTCACTAATCTAATCAAAAATATTTTAGTATAGTATTGAGCTACACTTGTTTTTGGAAATCTTTCATCAATTTGTTCCCTTAATTTCGCATATGCATGTATAGACTCATTTTAATTATTAAATTGTTTTAATTTAAATTAGTTTTTAAATTTTTAAATATAATTTCGAAACAGTTTCAACTAATTTTTCTGTTAAGTAACATGAAATTTAAAATATATTAAATAATTATTCTTATTGAATTATTTTGTTGACATAGCGAGACATGTGTTAGAACATTAATCATTTAATAGGATTAGACCGTCACAACAACAAACTAACTTAATGAAATTAATTATTTAACATATTTTAAATTTTACGTTGAACCATTTAATGGAAAAACTAACGTGAATTAATGAAAATGACCGTTTTGATGCATATTTGAAAGTTCAAGTAGTAATTTAGGTAGAAAATATTAAGAGCCAAATTAGATCATATCATGTGCAAAAGTTCATGAACTAAATTGAGATTTTTACCATTAAAGTGATATTGTTGTCCAAACAAGATTTGTTAAATTATGCATGCAGAAGAATTTATCAAAAAAAAAAAAAAAAACTTGTGTTGAAGTGAACAAAATTAAGTGTGAAATTGTCACGTGATATCCCTGATATTACAAAAATTCAAAATTCTTTTTTTCTTAAATATAAACTATAATTAACAATTTAGATACCAACTTAGAATACCCAAAAATCTTTCACTATTTAATAGATTTGAATCGCATAAAATATGCCCATCAATTTAGTTGCTAAAAACCTAATTACAAATAAATTAGAAATAACAATTTGAGTTTTAGGTATAGTTCGAGTTCAAGTTTGAGTTGAAACAAATCGACTCAAACTCAACTTAATAAGAGTGCGAATACGTGTACATGTTTCACTAGTTCATCAACTAAAACTGATCGAATCTATTTTATACTATTTCAGTGTCAAATCAAGTTTGAGTCATTGAACTCTATCCCATTTTCAAAATGTTTTGTGTTAAATTATAGAAATAATATATACTGATCTTTAAAAATTCATCTAATCCGACCTTAAAACTAGTCGGCTCGAGTGTCGAATACCTCCTAATTCGAGCACAAATTGTCCGCTCTACTCACAATAGTCAACCCTAATAATTGACACTACCTAGCACACTCCTCTCCTCCTCCCAATCATTTCAATTTTCCATTTTGTGGTCTTTATTTTTCTTCCTTGAATGAAAAAAATAAAATAAAAACATCATTGCATTCCATTTCCAATTAGCAGTTTCAGGATTGTTCTGCAGAGACACAGAGAGCGACCATCAGAGAAGAGAAGACGAATTAGGGTTTGATCCGATTTGCTTCTACTGTTTTGTCTGCTCCTACCGACACACAATACAGCTGCCAAGTTTGGAGCTTTTGATTGATTGATGATCGAATGGTGAGATCTGATAGATCGTAGAAGTAGCTGTAGCAGTTGCTATTTCTGGCGTCCAAAATTTGCAAGCATAGAGATGTCTCCTTCGAATATTAATGGTTGTAGTTTGGGAAACGGGAATCAGAATTACATTGAACACAAGGTCTCCAAGTACGACATTCTTGCCGGCGTAGCTATCAAGTATGGTGTCGAGGTACTTTTGTTGTTGACTAGTTCTGGACTCCATTTTACTGTAATTTTTGCTCTAGTAGTGAACAGGTATAACTTCAACCCAAAATTGTAGATATCAGATTTATGTTTATGGGTTTAAACTAGACCTGGCACGAATTAAGCTGGCAATTTGTGCGTGTCGTGTTCACCTTCTGCTGAAGGTTGTGTGTACACTGCATGACCCTTCAAAACACAAACACGACACGTTTAACACGATAACTAAATGGGTTGTGTTGACACAACGCTACCCTACACAATATGCATGATAGAGCCGACACATTTGATATGAAACTATCTAACACGTTTGGCACGGTACGACGAGACCCAACACGTTTGTCTCAATATTAGGATTAATATACAATTATACCCTTAATTGTGTGTGTTGTGGGTGTCACAACACGTCTAATTAATCGTGTTTTAGAGGCCTAATACGAACACGACACGATTACTAAACATGTAAGAGAACCCAACACGATTACAAAATGTGTGAGCATGTTTCGTGTTGTGTTACGACACAAATTGTCAGCTCTAGTTTAAATTTTTGTTGCCTTGTCATGTTTGTGTTTGTTTTGTTTGTGTTTGTGTTTGTTTTCTGCTTTGTGTATTGTCTGATTCTTTTTCTGATAAGGGATTTTTTGTTGCAATCAAGTTGCTTTCCTTGGCATAGTTAGCAGATAACCACATTTGCTAAATTCAGTTTGTAATGTAATTTATGTTTACGTGATTTGTTATTGTATCCCACATCGAAGGAATGTGAAGTTTGCCACCACTTGGGCCCTCCATCTAATGGCTTAAGTTGTTGGGTTGAAGTAAAGTTTGTCATGGTATCCGAGCTGGTTTTGTTTGGGCCTAGTGACCCGCCTGCGTTGCCTCCCATCTCAGTTCATGTGTAGGGTCCGTTGTGTTGTTCAACTTGCATTTTGAAGGGGAGTGTTGATGTATGCCTTATTGAAATAATGTGAAATCTATCACCTTCACCACTTGATATACTAGTTGGGTCATTCACCTAACAACTTAAGCTTTTGGGTGGGAGTATAGTTTGACAAAACTATTATTGCTCTGTAATGGTTATATTTGTTTTCTGCTTTGTGTATTATCTGTTTCTTTTTCTAGTATGGGATGTATTTGTTGCAATCAAGTTGCTTGCCTCACATTGCTAAGTTTATTTTGTAATGCAATTTATGTTTATGGGTTTAAATTATTATTGCTTCATAATGGTTATATTTGTTTTCTGCTTTGTGTATTATTTGATCCCTTTTCTAGTATTTTTTTTATTGTGTTGCAATTAAGTTGCTTGCCTTAGCCTAGTTAACTGGGAACTACATTGCTAAGTTCATTTTGTAATGTAATTGATGTTTATGGGTTTAAACTATTATTGCCTCGTAATGGTTATATTTGTTTTCTGCTTTGTGTATTATCCGATTCATTTTGTAGTATTGGATTTTTTGTTATTGTTGCAATCAAGTTGATTGCGTTGGCCGAGTTAGCTGTGATAACAATATTGCTAAATTCAATTTGTAATGTAATTTGTGTTTATGGGTTTAAGCTATTATATTGCCTCGTAATGGTTATATTGGTTTTCTGCTTTGTGTATTATCTGATGCTTTTTCTTATATGAGATTTTTTGTTGCAATCAAGTTGCTTGCCTTGCCCTAGTTTAGCTGACAAGTGACAACCACATTGCTAAATTCATTTTGCAATGTAATGTGTATCAGGTGGTCGACATCAAAAGGCTGAATAACTTGGCCACTGATCTTCAGATGTTTGCTTTGAAGTCGCTGAGAATACCATTGCCAGGAAGGCATCCGCCATCTCCTGCTTTGCCTAATGGCTCTAGTAACACAGGGTATTAATCTTTGCACTGTCTTTTATTCTCCAATCCATGCTTTTTCTTTGTCCGATTTTCACTTCCCAATCATTTCTTATGATTTCTGTATTATATGTTGTTTATCATATTCACTACTTATGTCTATGGGATGTTTAGAACAACAAGTACTCTACCTATCTGCTATGTTAAGGCCAATAAATTAATATTAAAGCCCCTGATCCCTCTAAGAGAAGATAGTTACTAGTGCATCAAAGTGGTAAAGAAGGGAAACTAACAAAATATTCTCTACATATCTTTGATCTTTTTCTTATATCCATATTGTATTTGTAATATCATACTCATATTGATGCTTATCATATACTTCCTCCGTCCCAAAATAACATTTCAGAGTAGATGTATTGTTGATGCTTCATAGGGCATTAAAAACTGATTTCAGAGCTGTTATCTAGTACATTTGTGTTTAATGTTTTCTCGATTAGAGCTAAATGAACAATATATATATATATATTTTTTTTTTTTCTTTTTTTTTCTGTTAAATTTTATAGAAGCCAATTTGTACTATGGGTCTTATGGCTGGGTTTGTAAATTTTGGGTGCTGCTATTTTATTAACTCAATGTGGAAGTCCCTTTCTCCTCGCATAGGACATTGCAAATTGAGAATAGGGGTTCCATTCATGATCCTTAAATCTCTATGCTATTGACCTATGACTGTAGCCATCATTGAACTGCTATCTAGCGCAATATGTAATTCCTTTTGTGTCTAGTTCTTATTATTTTGGCTAAAACCTCTGGCTTTACATTCTTGATATAAATTCTTTGGGCAAGAAAGCTCCCAAATATTTGGTAGTGTAGTTTAATGACTATTTGTTGCAGACAAAGTTACAGCTTCTTTTTTAATTAGTGTTTGAATTAGAAATCTTGGTTTGGGAATGAGAATTAGATTCTCATTGATGGCATTTGAATTAGTACCCACCCATTCCCATTCTCATTCCCTTGCTCACGAACAATTTGATCCTCACCTTAGATGGATAGAATGGGATTCACATTCTCATTTCTTCACTCTTTTATATTACAATTTAAACTTCAAAAATTTGTAACTTTGCGATCAAATGTCCAATTTAGATTAAAAAAAAAGATTTTATGTTACATTTTGGGTGGAACGTTATGTATAATTTTTCAAAATAATGCATATTATATCCTGAAATTATGGAAAAATAAGATTTAAACTATTCATATTTTTTGTTCAAATGTCTGATTAGAGTTATTTTTCTGTAAATTGTCGAGAGAAATACAATTACTGACTCCAATTCACACACAAAAAAATGCAATCATGAGCAATTCTAGATATTTTAATACCGAAGATTGATTTCTTATATTTTTTTCGGTTTAACATTTATCAATCCTAAAAGACAAGTATCTTTTTTTTCTTTTGCATAATTATTTAAATACTTTCTAAAAGTGAACAATTTTATTGATTTTATTTTCTAACAATTTTTATTAATCAAATGATAACAATTGGAATGAAGATGATTCTCATTCTCAAACCTTAATTGATCTAAACACTTGAGAATGAGAATGACAATGGGAATGATTCCCATTTCCATCAAAATTTTAATCCAAACGCTGCCTTAATAGTTATTAGTTACATATTCTTTAGTAAACTCGGCCCGCATATATGGATTTTGGAGTGAATCTTAGTCTAAGTTGGATATCCACAGCAAATATAATGTGGCTTATCATGCTAAAGTTTATTTATTGCAGAGAAAGCAGCAATGCAAAAGCGCTGAGATCAAAATCTCCTCAACAGAAGGTCTCTTCAGCCATGGATACTTTACAGAAGTACTATGGCCTTAAATCTCCAAATCTGAAGGGTGCAACTGAAGCTGAAGGCATGGAAATGGCAGTTTACAATAAAAGGTGTTCAGATTATTTTGATGATGGACTGCTTCCTAGAGCCTCGTCTATTTCAGACCTATTCTCCGGTCATCGTCACCAGAAGTCTAGAAGCTTGGTCAATGGTTTCTTGTCAGAGAATGGTGAAACATCCGAAAATGTGTCTCTTGAAGAAGCTGGAGATGGAGAGGGTGAGAGATCCAGCGAGAAGTGTGTCCGAAGGCGACAAAAATATGAAGTTGATTCTAGGGCTGGCACTCCAGAAAGGTTATTGAAAGAAGAAAATGGTGGTGGAAGCAGTGATTTCTCACCACTAACAGGAAAAGGTCTAGCTTTGAGACCAAAATCAGCTGGTCGAACAAACCCGGTAGCCGATGGAGAGTCAGGATGGTTAGGTCCTATTCCGGTAGGTCTGGGAGATTCCATATTGACCGATGGGTTTTCTGGAGTTCGTAAATCATCGAGCATGCCAAGCCTACCTGACCAGGAAAACAATAGCTCCTCGTCTGCTTGGCCAACTCCCAAATGGAGTTTGAAAGCAGATTTGCAGGGCCGCTCAGCTGCATCTATTACAAGGCCGATCTTTGATGGATTACCTAAGCCAATAACTGGACGCAGGAACAAGGCTGCTCTCGATTAGCATAAATTTTTTTGAACATTTGTCGAACCCATTTATTTCTCCAGTTGGATATTGGAGTGAGACTTCTAAGCTATGCATTTCGCTATACCGTCATTTGTTTCATAGCTCGTGTATATGTTGAAGAGAGGAAAAGCCGGGGGATTTAGAGGGAAAAAAGTACAGTATAAACTATAAAGACGTGTTTTTAGCTACATGGGGATGCGCCATTCGTGAATCAAAGCTTCTCGAATCTATCGTGCAAAATGAGGAGGTATGCAAATTGCATTTTCTTCTCTTTTCTAAATGCTTCCAAAGATATGTAGTGATCTTTATTAATTCTTGGAATCTGAATTCAATTCTATGTTTGTAGTTCTATTTGTTACACACTATTAAATTAAAGCATACAAGTTGATTATCTCTTTCTTATATGCTGCTTTTTTTTTTTTTTCCTTATATTTATTTGGAACATAATGGAGAATGCGTATTGAATTCTTACTGTTTGATTTAAAACTTCATTTTGGAAAATGCTATTGTCCCAAATTGTGCACAAATTTTTATGTAAAAGTGGTGTGGCGATCTTCGTCTACAGAAGTATATATTTCATATTTTTGTGGTTTAAAATTAAGTTTATTCCGGTAACAATGCGACATATATGATACCACCACCTTTGTACTTAAAGGTATCACAATAATCAAGATAATTACAATGGTTATGATGATGTTTTATATCATTGTCTCCATAAAATGGGTTGATAGCTAGATTGATTATTGTTGTTTTAATTTGAAATGTATGATTATCAAGCAGTGGATGCAAAAATATTGAGTATGAGATAGTTATGGAAAAAACACAGAAGATCCTTGCTATTTGTGACCAGTCCTACTCCTGAGGGTCAAATGAGTACATGAATGTGAAGTTTGGGTTATTGAAACACATGAAAGGAACATCAAAGATTAAATGTAAATGACATTTGTTGTTTGAAATTGGAACTATTAATTTGATTAATAAATAAACAAATAAAAATATATTGTTAGAGTTTAAAATTAATATTTAGCTTTCCACTATCAATTTAAATTTTTAGTTAAATTGATTTTTTTGTATGATATCAGAGTATTGGTGATTAAATAGACATGTGGATGGGCCAGGTGCAAATCAATAATGGACTTGCACGTGAGGGGCGTGTTAGATTATAAATATTTAATTTGAACTTTAAATGTTAGCTTAATCTTTTAGTTTAGATGCATTTTAGAATTTTAGAAAATGAAGATGAACTCGAGAATTGGAGTTCACAACTAGGGATGACAATTTCTTCCGAATTTGATGGGGACCTGAAATCTTCGATCCGAATAATAGGGGATGGAGAAAATTTTATCCCCGATTGAGAACGGAGATGAAAATTCCATTCTCCATCCCACCCCGTCCCCAATTCAATTTATTTATATGGATTTAATGTATATCAGTTGACTGATATAAAGTTATATCAGTTGCACTAATAAGGTGGTGACACCTCATTTAAAATTATTGCAACTGATATAACTTTATATCAGTCAACTGATATACATTTTACCCTATATATATACATATATATATATTTAATACATATATTTATATTCAAAAATAATAATTTAATTATTTTTACTTAACATTTAGTACTTGTAATTAAAATTATGTAATTATTTTGTGGTCAAATATTTTTATTATAATTAACATGTGAAACGTTTTTTAATCTTTGAAAAATTATTACCAATATTTATTAATTTGTATATATTTTTTATTTGTTTATTTTATTAATTTTGATCCCGAATGGGGATGAGAAAAATTTGTTCCCCGAATGAGGCGGGGATGGGGATGAAAGTATCCCTGAATAAAAACGGTGATGGGAATGGCACATTAAAATCCGCCTTAGACCCGTCCCGTTGACATTCCTATTCACAATATGCAAGTAGTCCTAAACGTTATGTATACGCAAATCAAAACAAACAATTTTATGTGTAATATGCAATTCCTCCCTCGAGGTATAAACAAGTTTTGTTCTCATAAAAATTGTGAGCTCTCAAGTTAGTATGCAATTCGTCAGCAAATCTTTTATGTTGTCATTTTGAGTTGTAATCAAAAAGAAAATATTGCCGGTTTCAAGTAGTGTGTTTAATTGTCAAGAGTTCACCGAAGGTCAAACCAAGTTTTTAATCAAGTATCAACTAAATTAGCTCATCAAAGAATTTTTAGTTTATGGGCGATTACGGCAATGCCAAGAGGAAAAATAAAAGAGAAGGAGAAACGCTCTCTACCAACCATTTCTTATTTCTTCCATTTCTAGGGTTGGTCTTCGAACGTTAGAAATGGATAGATAGGTTATCAGATTCTTTATTAGGCTTGTTTGACTGGGTTGGTCGTTAAGCCCCTAAATTTATTTCGTTTTTGTTATCATATGATTTGAACTAATTAGTTATTAGCTTTTGAGCTAAAAATATAATATATATATATATATATATATATATATATATAT
>JAYMTK010005012.1:0-10591 GCA_036897405.1 Pelargonium myrrhifolium | reverse complement strand
TTTATTATTATTTAAAATAAAAAAAAGAAGGGTATTTTCGTCTTTTTGCAAGTTAACTGATGATTTAGTAACGGAACTAATTAAAAATCTAAGAGGATAGTAACATGATACAACAGGATAGTAACCTGTTTAATTCAAATCTAAGATGGTAGTAACATGATATATTCCCTTACTAGAATTCTGCACAAACTATTTAGATAATACAATGACCAAAAATAGTATGCCTTGCCACCTTTTAATTCCTTTTTCCTTTCCCTCTTTAGATGGCTATGCATGGTTGGTGGAAGTAAAAGAACCAGCAAGTTTCTAGCATTATTGGTGATTCATGGTTGACCCTTATATTTAACTTGTGAGAGAGTTCCACTTGTAAGATGATAGTGTGCTTGCCAAAGTGATTGGACTTGCATCAATCTTTGTTTCTCTTTCTGTAAAGTTATGGGTTTTGTCAAAGATCCCAAGCTTCTTTCACTCAAGTGTTTGAGGCCAATAAGTTATCACTTTTTAATTAAAAAAATTTGTTGCTCTAAACATAAGACTAGAGAATTGTTGCCGTATACACTGCACTTGCTCATTTGTATCACTACATTTTTTCTGCAAGTGTTTCATTTAATCTAATTCTATGCCATGTATATTATCCATCTTTAGATCTAATATTCTTTTTAGTGCTTTCCTAGTCATTACATGTCAGAGAGAGCAAAACAAAGTCAATAGAACGAAATTCATTTTCGACGATTGGACCTTTGGAACTTAATGTAAAATTTTGATGCCGGTAAAGATCTCATATGAATTTGGAGTTTGGGAGGACTTCTCAAGATTTTTAGAACTAGGTCACTTGTACAATTCGGAATTCGTTTGGATGGTCAAGAAACAACTGAACTGAATTAGGTTGTTTATTGAAATTCAACACGAGTCATGTTGAATCCGTGGTGATGCAGCATAAAAAATCAAAAATAAAATTAGCCACTATAAAGACGACATATTACTTGGGAGACTAGTCAACTAGTCAGCGGCACTGCGAGTCAAAGAGACACTGGGCCCGGGACCCAAATTGAGGGGTCTCGTAGGTCTGGGAAGTATGGATCAAGAAGCCCGATCAAGTGAAAAAGCCCAACAAAAAAGGTCACTTGAGGTAGGCCTCCCGAAGCAGGCCCCAAAGAAGGCCTTCCAAAATGAGCCTCCCAGAAGCAAACAAGGTACCCAAGGTAGAAAACCTAAGCAAGGTAGGTAGCCTAAGCAAGGCAAACAACCTAAGGGAAACAAGTAGTCTATAGAAGATAATCAGGGTAAAGCCTGCATGCTACCAGCCCAAGAAAACACCCCGCCTCTGGTAAGTAGAATCAATAGCTGGCCAAGGAGTTAGACAACTCCCAACATGGGGAACCCAACCAACAACCCCTTCCATGGGTTGAGACCCACGACCAGGGATAGTGGCCGGCCTCAAGGAGCTGGCCGCCCATGCTTGTGAGCAGATCCAACAGGGAAGACATGTCCCACCTCAGAATTTCGACCAATCAAGATGCGATACGTATCAGGTAAACCTGAAAACTATAAATAGAGTTTTATACCAAAGGTAAAAGGTTCGGTCAATACATTTTCTGAATTCTATAAAGAAAGCACAAAAACACTCTCTGAATTTATTTTCGTGTTCTTCGCTAATTCCTCAGTCATAAACTGGTTGAATCTTGAAGTTCGCAGTTGATAAATTTACAATCCGTTTGTGTGTTCAGATACTTATTCACACGCCGAAGCCGGTTTTCCGGGTACACATCTAGGACTCCTCTTAACGGTGCGTTCTGTTCGCATGCTCCAAGTTATTGACGGGTCTCAGACCCTACTCCACCAAATATTCGAAGACCTGCCCCAAAGATCCCCCGATCGAACATGTCAGCTAGGCACCCTAACTTTAAAAAAGAAAACTAAAACTACACTGTTTGACATCTTGACTTGGCCTCGTCAAAAAAGGTCAAATCACGTGGTAATGGCAGTCGAATATTTAAGTTGCTTGCTTGCTGGAATTTTAGCTTACTCCTATTCTTTTATATACGTGTGTGTGTTATATTGGTAGGGTCATGGTAGGTCTTGATAATACAGCAGCCAAAAGTTCATGTTAGAAATGGGAAAATGATCCATATGATCAATTCTCCACCTAAAAGTATAAATGTGAATTGAATGGGCTCTTGTAATTTAATTTCCATAGGTTGGTAGCAATTGAGCATCCCAGTTGACTCTAAAGAGTTCAGCTAAGAAAAGCACAAATCCCAGGAGGAATGAACCATTATAAGGTGGCGGCTGCTACATTTGGAAATTGAAATTTGAAAATGAAATGTCCCGAACTCCACTTTACATAAACTCCACCGTCTAAATCTCCCATTCATAGATTTGTTTGGAACATTTCTTTTTCACCTTGAAATACCTACATTCCTTGCTTTTCAACTCCATCATACATGACTTTTTATTTTATAGAAGTGTATATAGTATTTTACATAATTAAATGGTTAATGGTATCACAAAAATCTATACATTTCCTACATTGCATCTGCATGCATGTGCATGGGAAACACTGAGTGCAATTTACAAGTTCAAATTCATGAGTGCTGATAGCTTATTGTGGCCTTGGTAATTAGTTGTGTTATTTTGGTTATTAATTATTGTGAAACAGTTCAATTTTGGATGTGAAATTCTCACAACAGTTTGTATAGGAGCTTCCAAACTTTTACGAAAGACCTCTGATGAGTGCCCATGGCTTATTGTGGCTTAGGTTTGGATTATTTTTGTTATCATTTAATTATTGCGAAATCAAGTACAATTTTGGATGTGAAATTCTCATAAGAGCTGGTGCAGTAGCCTCCATTATCCAAACTCTTGGGGAAAATCTCATGTCAGACCTCTTGTACTTTTCTATTATATGAAAGTTGTTCTTTCAATCTCCGATGATTAAACTATTTCTAACTAAAATGTCTCTAAACATTTACCTTTGCACGAGGTAAGCAGAATTACCCAACAAACACTAAAAGCCATCTCCATTTACATATGGCTGCTCTTTTAAGTTCAACTATTTGTCAAGTAGTGTTCTTTATGGGAAAGCTTCTCAATTGACTATCTTCTCTCTCTCTCTACATGGATACATACAGCTCCAAGTCTTTGTTTTCTCACAAGTTTTATTTAAATCTGGTTTTGGTAGAAAGATGATGCCAAATACTGTTTTATGATTTAAGGATCACGATGATTTGAGTTGAGAAAAATAATTTAATTGCAAAATAAAATTCAACTTTTGGGTTTTGTTCGAGTATTATAATTGGCGGATGGAAAGAAATGGCTATGAACCCAAATTAAGAAGTGGCCAGGTCATGTTGTGAACGGTGATGATCATAGTACGTAGTAAATCTACATAATTAATTAGCAAACAACCTGTCATGTTGAGTTCCTTGTCATCACAAAACTAAACCCAAGAAGTTGCATTATATTTATCATCAACAAAGTCTAAAAATCTATATAATGCTTACCCTTGAACAGTTAAACACAACACTTGGCAGCTTTTTTAGTCAAACCCCATAACAATATATAACTTGTAAATTCATTTTCACTTTGCTATAAATAGACCCTTGAAGATGCCAATTTCTTCAAGCACACAAACACATTCGAGTTGATAGAAAATAAAAATGGCAAGAGCACCCACATTCCTTTTTCTCCTTCTGATCAGTTCTCTCTTGTTATTTCTTGGGGCAGAGTGTGCTAGGCCATTGGTGGACAGTTCAGGATTGGGGGTTAAGGTTATTGGAGGATATGAGAGCCTGCAGCTTAGAAGTCTAGAAGAAAAAAAGAACTCAGGTCCAAGTCCTGGTGAGGGACACAGCTCTGTCACTGGAAATAATCACAACTAGTTATATATGTATAGAGGGTCTCTCATTACTCTCTATACATTAATACATTGTAAATTCAATCTGAAGTTATGCAGTTGACCCAAAAAGGAACAACATTTATTGTAGTGTTCATAGTAACTTAGATTGGCAATCTCATAGCTCAATCATCTATATATGTATTTTGAATCTTCAGTTGTAATATATGCATTTAGTTTCTGTCTGTTTATTACTTCTCTTTTAGGAGGGCATCAAGTCCACTTATTTTGAAAAAAGATGGGCAAAGATAGTCTCTGGCTCAGTAGCAACTGTCAAGTAATTGTAATATGATAAACAAAGGACATACTTAAACTACAGTTGGAGTCCTTCGAAAATATGACTAATCATTAAGTTGACACTATTGAAAACATGCTTCCATATCATGTTAAAGTATTAAGTAGCTGATTAAAACTTTTACATAATAATGAAACAATGTGTTCAACTATTGTTTTTTTTTTCATCGTCACCCCATTGCCCAAGTGGTTTAGAGCTTGTTTAATTGAGCCTTAGAATTATTTGAAAAAACTCGAATTTCCCTCGATTTCTAGATCGATTCTTGATCCAAATCTCGGCAAATGGACTTCACTTTTTGATGTGGGTTTGCCCCGATTAACTCAAATCCAACGATGCATGTTGCCGCCTCCTCTGTTGCTCAGTTTCGGTTAGGCACCGACCATCCTCTGTTGCTCACGAGGTGTAAATCGGAGTCGACGAGAACCGTTGAAAAGCTCGATCCAAAGATGAATTTCTGAAAACTGAGAAGAGATGAAATTATTAAAAATTGCAAGTCAAGGGGTGACGTGGTCGCTGAGCTGGAGGGGACGTGGCAAAACGGTGACGTGGCATCGTCAATCGGCTATAACAGGTAAAAAGAGGTAAAAAAACTAAAATTTGAAAGTCAAAGGTTCGAAAAAAACTAAAGTCAAAGTCAGGGGGCCAACAATTTATTTTTGGAAAGTCTAGGAGGTGTGGCGAATATTTACCCTTTTTTTAAAGCCACCATAGAGATGCGATTTTATATGCAAATAGAGATGTTGTAGCTCATGCTAATTGGTTACCAGTATAGGCAAGTGCAACCAGGAAAAACTGTGACTTTGTAATGATCACTAGTTAAATATATTTTGATACTCTTATCATAAATAAATGAAAAACTGGATACATGCTAATTAATTCATTACAAATATATTATGTGTAAATCATACACAACAAATTTCTTAATAAAAAAATTGTCTCGGGGCGGGCACTCTCGTAATTTCTTAAAGTAGAGGCCTTGAACTATAAATATACATTTTTTATTTTATAAAAACGTGTGGCCATTGTGAAGCAAAAACCATAGCCAAGGTTTTAAAAATTAGACTGACCTGGCCGGTTCGCCTGGTTGAACCAATAACCAGTAAGATCACTGGTCAGGTCACTACATGTTCGGTATAGTAGTCAAATCTAGTCAGAGTCGGTCAAAAACGGTAAAACCTGATAGCCGAACTGACCGGTCAGACCGATTTTTAAATAGGCTGAAGAAAAATAAAAATTTGGTGCTTTTGGGCTTCTATCCATGTTTGTGGGTTCAAAAAATGAGTGTGTATTAAGCCCAATTGTTAGTATCAACAATAAGCCCAATTTTAAGTTTTAATTTTTAATTATTAATGAAATTAATAATTATTCTATAGATATTGCCTATTCTTATCTTATCTAAATCCAATAAAATTTGAAGTTGTCATTTGTCAGGTTGCATTAAATGTTTTAGGAGTAAAATGTATATCAGTTGACTGATATAAGTTTATATCAGTTGCAACTTAATCAAGTCATTCATTAAATTTCACTTATACATACCAAAGTGAATTTGTGAGAGTGGAGCGACCCGTCCGGATCTATAATTTTAAATGAGATGTCATCACCTTATTACTTATTAGTGCAACTGATATAAAATTATAACAGTCAACTGATGCCCATATTACATATATTTTATACTCCATCCGTCTCAAAATAAGTATTCTCATTTATAATTTGAGAAAAATTAAGGAGAAGTTAGTTAATGTGGCATGTTTACTATTGTATCCTCATGATCGTGTGTTGAGAGATCCTAATTAATTTTTTATACAGGTATTAATAACAATTCATGCATAACATACTAGAGGACACTCATCTTTAGACAGATGGAGTACATGAACACTTCTTCTCTCACGTGCGAGTCTCGTATTTTTCTTTTATCGATAGACTGAACTCGTGCACAATCAGTTACCCACTTCTTACCTATCCTTAATGCTTTTATATTATGAACCCATAAATCCAGAAATGTTATTTTGATTTCACATCTTATACCTCATCTGTCTGGTTCTTTGGTAGCTATATGTTGTATAATTGTTATACCTTAAGGACCAAAATTCACTTGTAGTCCAACACTTCTAATGTTGAATTGTTGATGCTCAAACATTTTTCGTTAAAGTTGACTAAACTACAAGAGCCTAAATATGTTTATAAATATATTTTTTTTGACGGAACCAAAATTACTTTATTCTATCATATCAGCAAGTAACAAATCGTCTATGTCAAGAGAGCTATTGTTTTCCATCTAACTTTCAACACTACTAACAGACTCCGACAGTTTAGCAATATGATGAGCTACATGCTTCGCAGACCGGTAAATAAAAGAAAATTCTACTCTAAAAAAATGATCAATTAAGTGATTAATATCATCAATAATAAGACTGAAGACACCGGTGTTACCCTCCCTTCTGGACTTAATTGTCGGACTTTATTCCATCATATCAGCAAGTAACAAATCGTTTATGCCAAGAGGGCCATTGTTTTCCATCCAGGACTCAACACTACTAATAGACTCTAACAATCTAGCAATATGATGAGCTACATGGTTCGTAGTCCGGTAAATAAAAGAGAATTCTACTCTAAAAAATTGATCAACTAAGTGATTAATATAATCAATAATAAGACCGAAGACACTGGTGTTACCCTCCCCCCCAGACTTAATTGCCAAGACTACCACTTGCACGTCCTTCTCGACAATAGCGTCATGCCAACCTCTGTCCGTCACTCAGCTTAAGGCCTCTCTAATTATAAATATTAAGTTAAAAGATGTTTGATTGTTGGAACAAATAACAAGTTGGAGGCTCTTGCACCTGCTCATGTGAAAATTTAATTTCTGAAATTGCCCTCGATTTTGTTTTGGTTGAACACTAAAATAATTTCAATCTCAAGCCATATTGGTAAGATTGAAATTGTTCTGGTCCTTCTAACCAATAGAAAATTAGGCCAACCTTGAAAAGATGGGGATTGTCTCCAAATTTGGATATGTGCAGTATCACATAGAACTGCACCATCTCCACACCTTTTGAATCAAATGACAATTGAATTGTGATTCTTATTCTCTTTTCAATTCCAATTATTTTGTAAGGTTCCAAATAGAATTACTTACAATTTCTCATTTGAATATGAATCAATACACGTTAAGTGAAAATCAGTGCGTCGCACTGAAATTCACCTCCGGCGTGAGAACGAGAATCTCACAGATGAATAATACTTAGCATTAATGTAAACATAGAGTGAATAGTGAATTGAACCTTACACCTTAGGGGGTATTTATAGTGAAGAAACTGAATTATGATTGGTGGAGGTGATGCAGCTTCTTGAATCTGATTGGTTGATTTATTTATGTGATAACCTTTTCTTTATACAAAAAGGTATCGAAACCCTTTCTTCCAACGACCTAGGTCTTTGTTTAAGAACAAGAGTCCTAGTGTTCAAGGGAGAGAGTATTGTCGCTGCCCTCTACTCTAGGGCTTTTGACACCTTATTGCGTCAAAGTGATCTCTTACACTACCACCATCAAGGATGTGTTGAATGGAGATCGATTCTGAAACCTCTTCTCACCCACACAACTTGATTAACCAACTGTGCCACCATTGTAACCAAGTACATTAAATGTAGACATAATTGTCATTGAATTTTATCAAAAGTTAGAATTGAGATTTATTATAGATCTTGTAATATAAATAGTTATGAGCCCATAAATTAGTGTAGCATCACTATTGTTTAATGAGTGGTTGGTTACAAACTCTTTTAATGGGATACTTCAACATGGATTACTTAATAGAAAGATTAATTACCTGTAGAAAGAAGTGACAAGGAAAACAAAAATGTTCTCATCTTTCACTCTTTAGCTAATTAAGAGTACTCCAATTTAAGATCACTACACATATCATATCAACAAGAAAAAAGGGAAAAAAAGTTGGTAAGGAAAAGAGAAACAACCACTCTCTTAGTCTCTTATCAAATTGAAAAGTTTTGCAGAGAACAGGAAAACAAGCTGCATAGTTGTGTATTGCCAATGCAGCATCATCAAGATTCTCAAGCCAAACACTTAAACCAAATAATGCATGTGAATCTTGATGGTGCTTCATTTGCAAACAACTGTTCATGAACAAAAATGTAAAGCATATATGAGGTGAGAAGAAAATAGCAACTATAAATGTTTTTTTTTTTTGAATGAGCGAACTACCGATTCCTGGCGTTACTGAGTGTTAGCTTTTCGCCACCAGTGCAAGGCCTCGTTTAAGGGATGCTTTTCAAAAAGCAGGGAAAGAGTTCCCAAGCAATCACTTGGTCTCACAAAACCCCTTTGCTGGCTTCCACAACGTCCCGTTGCATCTCTTCGAGATTACAACTAGCAACTATAAATGTTGATAATCATTCATGGTTCTATTGGGTCTATATATATATGAGCCCAATAATACTAGTGGAATCTTATAATGAGTAATAGTATTTGATGATGCACAATAAATTGGACTAGAAAATAGATAGCCAAAAAAACAAAACCGGTACAAACAGTCATTATAACAGATGACTAATTTCACTTGATCTCTCGAGATCTCAAGTTCGAGACTCGGTGTTTGTATGTTTGCTGATAAATAAAAAATGATTGTGCAAGGGTCAACACTACACAACCCAATAAGTCTGATTGGATCCAAATTAGCACAAGTTGACATATGATCCAACCCACGGTCGTACTTGATATGACCCAGTTCACAATTCATGCAAGATGATCCGCGATTCATACAACCTGATCCATGTATAGGTTTAATGAATCTGCTTCATAGTGATCTCCACCAATCGCATTTGAGAAACTTCTCTTATATATACTCTCTAAGGCGTTGTCACATGAGACATGATCCAACTCACGATTCATACTTGATATGACCTAGTTCACAATTCATGCAAGATGATGCGCGATTCATACAACTTGATCCATGTTTAGGTTCAATGAATCTGCTTCATGGTGATCTCCAATAATCGCATTTGAGAAACTACTCTTATAAATACTCTCTCAGGGATGAGGTAGTATAATTCACTCTTACAAATATATACTTGTGATTATTCTTTCCTATATTGACTTACTCTCACAACGGAAGTAAAATCCAGTGCGATGCACTAACGTTTGTTTAACGTATGATCTTTTGTAGAGGAACAACACGAGTACAGACTAAGCGTTCAATGTTTTAGATCTACAAATTATGGACGACATCTAATCGTTTTCCACCAAGCTGAGGAGGAAATACCACATAAGTTCTTATCTTATTTGAGGTGTGTGAGTGAGATAATGATATACAGCTACTTGGAAATGAAATGTAAGGAAGAAAATGCATTTCAAATTTATCAATATAATATACACAAACCATAGCATGAAAATAATAATAAAATAATTACAAAACTATCCAAACATGGCATAAAATAAAATAAAAACATAAGAACACTTCTAAAAAAACTCCAAAATGGATCGAAACAATGTCTATTATAGCATTTTTCAATTATTATTATTGTAAGCGAACGTACAAATATCGAGACTTAAATTTGAAACCTCGAGAAATCAATTGAAATAAAACGTTTACCCTACTAAGTGTTTGTACTTAATCTCATTTCAAATACACCGATCAAATTTGAGACCTCGAGTAATTAAGTGAAATAAATCGTTTATCCTGTTGAGTGTTTGTAATCTCGTTTCAAGTACACCGACCCAATTTTAGCTTGTTCCAAATTCACGTGCATGAATGCATTAGATTCCTTGCAAACCTCATCAAGTGTCCAACAAGTACAGTAGAAATGTTTTCAACTTTCCACTTGAAATTGTGGGACTTTTGTCTGTAAATAATTGATGTTTTTTTTCCCAAAGATAGGACACCTCCTCATTGTACCTTATGTTTCCCACATGAAAAGATCAGTGACTCAGGCCTTGTTTGGTTTCTCTATTACAATGTTTATATCACATGTCTATAGACATTGTTAAAGAAGAAGTTGTTTGGACACAAAAAAAATTACTAGATCCTCTATAGACATTCTCTTCATATAGACAAATTTCCACTGTATCTTACAGGAGCTTGATACCTCCTGTGAGATACTGTAGATGTTTATATGAATTTCTTACCCAAACTACCCTCATATATTTCCACTGTATATCTATACTCCATCATCAACCTTGACTTGAACTGATATATTTATGTGTATTTATAAGCTTAACTGATATATAGCAAACCAGCATTCACTGATATAAAATTAAAAGTTCACCCACACTCACCCACATTCATTAAAAACTCACCCACTGTAATCAATATGTTGAGAAACTTGAACTGGAATATATAATGAAGCTGTGAGAGAGGAATAGAGTGAAAACAAGCAGAAGAATATTC
>JAYMTK010005011.1:0-10592 GCA_036897405.1 Pelargonium myrrhifolium | reverse complement strand
GCTTGCGGTGATGCTAGTTGTTTGGGAATGATTTGGAGTGGAGGGTGTACCAAATCAGATTTTTTTTTTTTTTGTTCTTTTTAATATCTTTTTGGAAGCATTTTGGTTATTACCTATGCTAACGGATGAATTTATGAACGAAAAAATCTTTTGATAGTTGGGAGTAACTTAAAGTTATAGACCAAAATTTAGAGATGGAAATCGTGTGAAGGGGTAGTTCAAAGGTGCTTATTATAGTTACCACTAAAATAAAAAGCAGAGTTTTGAAACATATTGACTATTGAGGGAGCAGCAATTAATTACGAAAAAGATGCTAAAATGATGTCTGAGTTTTGAGTTGGAGGACAACCCTTATATGTTGAGAGGAACCCCAACGGCGGCGGGATTGATCAGCAACCCTAGAAACAGAGCCAGAGCCAGAGCCAGAGCCGTTGCCACCGCAGCATCTGTTTGTCTACGGGACCGCTCTGTCAGACTTCCATTTCCTCCCATGGAGAGAGAGACGCATTCAAATGCGCATGCACGAGCACATGAACAGGAACATGAACAAGACAAGCTTTATTTTCACTACAACCACACTGTTCCCACCAAATTTGCTAGATGGACTGCCAGGTACTCTCTCTTCTATTATTTTCACCTAAAACCCTTTACTGCTCAGTCGTGGCCATGGAAACCCTCTGTTGATATGGGGTTTCACTACTCCAATTTGAACATTTTTGGTTTGAAATTTGGATTTGGCAGGCAGAGCTACGAATTCATGTATGATAGGCCTTGGCAGCACGTGTTTGATTTATATTCTAAACTTGTGAACGGGCGGGAGTCATTGCCAGCAATGTTTGGAACTGAGGTGGTTTTTCTTTGAGTATTCAAAGCATGGATTGTACTTTGTTCTGATAGTAGTGTATTTATATGTTTTGTATTTTGTCATTTTCAAGTAATTATTCTTTAGAATTTGTTATTTGGTTTGATACTATAACGTACCTTTCAGTTGTGGTGGTATTAGTTGTATTTTTTTGGCTACAGTGAGTGTTTTAAGTAAGGTTTCTGGAAATGTTACTTTTCTTGGTTTGATGTGTAACTAATGACTAATTAGTTCTGGAAATGCTTTTATCATATTTCAGGTGTTGTTACATTCGCAAATGTTTATCCTTTAGTGTTATTCCTATATGTTTTGTGGAGTTATATTAATTTAATTTTGATCACTAGCATTTCAATACTGGTATGTATAATCTTAAATTCCAAGATAGAATCACTCTAGAGTTTGGAAGTGGAACCTCTTTCATTGAGTATGGTAAAGTTTCACTGCGATGCTATTGTATGATTATACTAATTCTCTTTATACATGTCATGAAATACAGTCAAAATTTATTGTGTAACAATGAAATTAGAGCGATGTATTGACATGGCAGACTAACTTTAGGCTGAAAAATATATTTTTTTGACAAGGTTGTTGAACCTCTGGTCAAAATCTGCTTTGATACTAAGTTAAAATTTTATATTGGGATACACATAAGAGTTTGGGGTTCCACGACTAAAATGCCATCCTTGTTAGTAGGGTTTGACGTCCACCTTTACATGTAGCACATTTCTCTCATTTTTTCCAACACGTGATTTTGTTTATCAATACTTTCATCAAATTGGAGCTGGTTTTGATCAGTGCCTGGGCTCATTTGTGTTCTCTCCCCGTGGTCTCAGGTCCACATGCATATGCACACCTACAATGACCTACATCTAGAAGGAAAATGCCTACATGTGAGGGTAATTGATAAATTAAAACGACTCCCAATTGTGCATGTGCTGAGCCCACTATAAATGTAAAATGTGAGACTTGCATGCGAAGGAGAGTGATGAAAGTGGTGATAAATCAAGTCTCACATGGGAAACAAAGGAGAAAAATGAGTTACATATAATGGTGGAAGTCAAACCCTACTAATAAGGTTGACTTTTTAGTAGTGGAAGCCAATCTCATATATGTATCCCACTATTGAAATTTTACAATATCTTTACCTAAGTGCCGCATGCTAGGAATGAGATTTTTGTGGATGCAGTTATTTCTTAACATGCATCATTATTTCCTATGTCTTTCTCAATTCTCACTTTATTTTCCAAGCAACAATTTTGTGTGTCGTACTTTGGCATTTTATACCGATGTTAAACAGAGCTAGACTTTTCAGATTGCATCCTTCATTGATGCTGCAATTATTTAAGTCAACTTTCTACTGAGGGTAAAATGATATATTTATCCGTCAAGGGATGTACATCTCATTGTTAATTACTGCAATATCTTTTTCTACTAGCAGAAACCATATTCATTTGGACAATTGTAGAAGCTCTCAATTACAAGTTTGTTAAATGTTTGACTGATTTATTACCATATGAATCTTATTGTGTCTTCTACATTTTATATTTATTTTAGTGAACTTTCCATGCAGACATATTCTGTTCCCGATGATACTGCAATTCCAGAGGTCTATGATGAGATGGAATCTGAAGGTATTGCAGCTAAGGATAAGTCTGGAAGGTGGGCAAGAGCCACTTTTAAAATAGTTCTTTCATATCATGGTGGTTCATTTGATGGGTGGCAAAAACAACCTGGCTTGAACACTGTGCAAGGGTAAGTTTTTTCTTGTTAACTGATGTAGTTTGGTCAGGTACTCTTACATGATGAGGAAATTAGTCTTGTATCTATTATAGTCTCAACTCTCATATCATGTCCTTTAGCAAGTGATGACAATTTCCATAGGACTTCTGTTAATGAGGTCAAATATTTTTTCCAATTGTCCTTGTTGCAAGCTAAAATTACTTTTATTGACTTTCTTTTATTGGGTTACTAGTTTGTGTCTCGTGCGTTGTACGAAATGTATTTAATAAAATTCATTGATGCAGCGCTCATGCATGATTCATTTGATTTCTTTTCTCTTTATTTTTTTATTTTCCCCCTTCAGTTTTCTCTTATTTACTTTCTGTAGCCTTGTAGAAATATCTATTGGAAGATTTGTTGATGAGAGGAAAGCTCAGCTGCTAAAAGATAACTGTAAACCTTTGGAAGGCTGTTCTGTTGTTGCTGGGCGCACTGACAAAGGAGTGTCAGCTCTTCGGCAAGTTTGTTCATTCTGTATGTAACAATCTTATTCTCTTCATATTTGTCTTGCTTATTATGCCTTGATTTTGTTATTATTGGATAATGAAAAGTGTTTTGAAACTCAATGAAACTTGTCAAATATCTGACATGTTGTGAGATCCTGTGTTCTTGTTAGTTTGACCAGTTTGCAAACGGGCATATATATATATATTATTCGAAATGTGATAAAACTAATGGAGACAAGAAAGCTAATAAGTTACATATGTATTTTTGATTCAAGCATATGTAATTATGTATATACTTTTAACCAGTGGCGTGGCTCCTGATTTTTATTATTTTGGCCCGCGAGGCAATGTGGATCAAACAACGATTATTTCATTGAAATATACGCATAATCATTTGTTTTTACGTCGACCATTTTAGGATGCCCAAGACACTACAGGTTGGTAAATGTGTTATATTTGTTTTTGCGTCGACCATTTTAGGATGCCCAGGACACTGTAGGTTGGTACATGTATTATATTATCAGGGTAGGATTGCCCTTTAGTATTGTTGATGCGTGATGTTTGCATTGGATGTAGCATGTTCATGCTTGGTATCAAGTTTAAGGTTCTTCATGATAAGAAGTGATCATGATGGACATCACTGGTGAGGGTCGTCACACATGGCAATAGTTGGACTGCATTTTGTCTCATATAAAGTATTCTTATTAATCTCCATATGTTTTTTTTGATACAGACAGGTGCCGAAATCATGTATTGCAACGGCACGGTACCCTTATATTTACAGGGAGGGACTGTTGTTCAGGAGTGAGACTTCGTCTCTCTCCCTAGCCTAGGGCTTTAGGCACCTGACTGCACCAAAAGTGGTCTCTTACACCCCACCACAAAGGTTGCGTGCAATGGGATCGATCCTAGGACCTCCCCCCACTTACGCGGTTGGATTTACCAACTGCGCCACACCTTGTGGTTTACAATCTCCATATGTGAATGTCCAAGTTTAGTTTACTTTTCAAAGACAAACTGAGTCAGACTTATCTTGATCCTTGAGATTACGTATTGCACACCTGAAACTGTGGCTCTTTTGTCGACTTTGTCCTTGAAACTAACACTTACAACTATATCCATCTTCTACTTTTAATAATGTACTATTGTAGCAGTCAAGTCGAGATTGTGTTATGCTCAAAGATTAATGGCCAACCATTTTGGTAGTTTAGTACCAAATAAAAAAATAATTTTTTTTTAAGAATGAGTCCCCATGTTGTACGTCTCCTAATGTAAGAGTTGTTTCATCTTTAAACATTATTAGCTGTCTTGAGGCTATAGTGAAGAAATATCCTTTTGATGAAGAGAAAGAGAAGCAACTCCAAGAGCAGGATCCTTTTGGGGTGTTTTGTAGACAAGGCTTCCTTTCTTGCATTAGGCAGAGATAACATTGGAAGTACTTATTCCTCTGGGATTTCTCTTATTTTGGAAGAACGTTGAATAAATTGGACAATTGTTTCTCGATCCTCTGGAATTTTGGGTTCATATAAATGAATTAGAAATACACTTTTGTGGCAGGTTCACTGGTTTACTGTCTATTTACTTGTTTGAATGTGTTATCTCATGTAATATGTGGACTTTATGTACATGATTTTATTTCTGAGCATACTAGGAGCGTTCCATTTTCTTTGCTTAATATCTAAATTGTATAATGTTGGTGAAGAACATAGCCTTTTGCTGGTTCTTGTTATATCATGCCTTAATCATTCCACACTTTTGGAAATGTAGCACCGTTCTGTTTTAGTTTTAAGGGGATTATTATATTTTCTTGTTTTCAGTCTTACTCACCACTTAGTGGCACATGTTTAGATACCTGGAGGCAGGATATCAAACCTTGTGAAGTTGAAGATGCAATCAACCTTGCAGCACCAGGAAAACTCAGGGTTGTATCTGTATCTGAGGTAATGTTTGCTTCAAAATTCCTAGCTGGTGATTTTGCTTGTTGCTGTAACATAACTGGTAGTTTTCACTTGATGTTATCACCTTTGTCCTGATATTGGTTTCAACTTATCATAGATGTCACGCTCTTTTCATCCTAATTTCTCTGCCAAATGGAGGCGTTACATATATTTTTTCCCATTAATTGATGGAGAAAATGATGAGGAATGCAGTGAGAAAGAGGATGATGTTGAGAAATTTGATTCTAATAAAACTTATGGTGAACTGAGTGATGGACATGATGAGGATGAGGATGAGTTTGAAAGTAAAAGGATACCTAGAAGATTCAGCGTAAGCAAGGTCAACCAGCTTTTACGACAACTTGAAGGAAAGTTATTATCCTACAGGTTGTTTGCACGTGATACGAAGGCTTCAAGAAGCATGTAAGAACATAGACAAAATTATATTTAAATCTTCTGTTAGGGAAGGAAGAAACCTCAATTAGTGCTTGTAGGAATAAAGCATATTTTTTCTCAAGAATGTTCTGCTTGCTTTTGTGTCTACATTGTGTATTGCATTCCCATGTCTTGACTCATCTTATGTGAGAAATATATTTACATTCATGCCTGCATAAAAATATATGCATTTCATACAAATCATTATCTTCCAATTATTTCTTTTTAGAGCTGTTTAGGAAATATTATATTGTTGACCATTCAGCCTTGTCCTCATGTGGCCTCTTATACATTAGTCGTTGTCCAACCATTGGTTTTCATCTGATGCGATAAGACCACCTCATCTCATATTTGTATGTCTTCAAAATTTTGTGTCTACATTGTCCTCATGTTATGAAAATAAGATATATTCTGCTTTTCCGTTTCCTGGTATGCTCCTTAGTTGATTAATGTGCTAGGATTTGGTTAGAATGATAAAAATGAAGCCTGTTCATATTTATTTGTATACTCGAGACAAATTCAAATTTCGTGGGTCTGGAAAATGAAAATCTCACACAACATAAATAGCCTAGCATCTGAAGATTCGTTTGATATAAACTCTATTTGTAGAGGACGAGCTTTCCTTCAATATGTTTTTTGTAACTGCTTCTGTCTTTCACTTTCAGAGGTCCACCAACAGAGTGTTTCATCTACCATGCTCGAGCTACAGTAGTCAGATTGCCATGTTCGGTAAACATTCTTACCTCTCTTATATTATAAAAATCAATTTAAGCATATCAACTCCTGAATTGATTCTGTGATATCAAAATGTTAACGAACAATAGTCTGGCTTGACCTTGAGTCGGGATTTTATGTATGATGTGCATGCATTCATATTCGCATGAAATATGTATAATATAGTTTCTGGTTGAGGGTGTCAGACTTTTGAGTGATGTGCACACAGTTTTAGTAGATGCCTTACTGACTAGATTTTTGTTTGTTTGTAGGATTGTGAAAAAGGAGGAGAAGTTATGTGTATTGAGCTGGTTGCTAATCGCTTCTTGCGCAGGGTTGTTACTTAACCTCGTATCATCTGTTTATTTAATATGCATAACATAATTACCCGGCCTTATCTCTATCTGCTTGAAATGTGTTATATGCTTATTTTTCCCATAGTCTAGACAATGTCAAGCAGTTTGGCTTGCCATTTTTCTGTTTATTTGTGTGATTCTCTGGATTTCTCTGGATTTCTCTTATGTAATTTATTTTTATGTGGTTGGGAAACTATGTTCACAGATGGTTCGGGTACTTGTGGCGACATCAATAAGGGAAGCAGCTGCAGTTGCAGAAGATGATGCGTTGTTAAAGCTGATGGATGCTACTTGTAGACGAGCAACTGCTCCTCCAGCTCCCCCTGATGGCTTATGTCTTGCCGATGTTGGATATACAGACTTCAACCCACAAAATTGCCTGATCCATTGAAGTATTATTGTTCGTTCAACTACTTGATATAATCACCCAGGAAACAATTTTGGTCAAGCCGATTTAGAGAGTTGAGCGTTTTGTGTATTATACTTCATGATATTACATTCAGTGACATTCTTTTGTGTTCCTTTTCTTTTTCTGGTATTACAGTCTGTTGTAGGAGTATGGCGTCCTAATGTATAACTGATTTTTTTTCCTGTCTATTGGAAGTTCATCCAAAATTAAATACAAAAGACAATGGTTGGTTCTGGATTACCTTTTGGATCTGAAGTGGTCTACTCTTGGCTCTTATAATTTCTATATATTTGGTCTGATCAAATTTCCCGTTATATCTGCATTTCTTCACTACAGGAAGGTGATCTTTTGTGCCAATCCCTGAAATGTAGAAATGAGCTCTGTAAATGTTCTTTTGGGATCAAAACGACAGCTACAGATCTTAACCCTCCTATCTTCTGCTGCAGTTACTTGCTTTTCAAGATTGGTGCTTTAAATTGCAATGGACCAAATTGGGAAATGGGTTGGCATTTTGGTAAAAGCCAAGTCCTAAAGTAGGTGAAGACTAAAATGGAAAAACATGAGAATTCATAGGCCAACCGCATAATACAGGAGGTAGGCAGAGAAGCCAAGACTTGTTCAAACAGATTCAACTACAGCAACCCCTATTTTTGGTATGTTTCTTCTTCCCTTGCTTTCTCTCTCTTACCTTTTCCTATGTTTCTTTTCTCTTCTATGTGACAAAATTTTCAACCACCCTTCAACACTTTTCTCCTTCCTCGCGTATCTGCAATCAATTCCAGGTTGCAGACCGCCTGAAAGGGCGTGCACGCCGCCCCATTTCTGCGTGTACTCCTGCTGCAACATGACTACTACCATGTTAAGCAAGGAGAGTTCATCGTCTTACTATTATCGTTGTTATTACCATAATCACCATTTCTTTCTCATCTGCATTGGTATCCTACTGCATACTGTGGCAGCTTTTGCAGCAACAGAATCTGAAATCCTCGTGAGGTTCAAAAGCTCCTTGGAAAATAATGACAGATTATCAAGCTGGGATGAATCCGATGTTGAACCGTGCGCTGGCGGCAAAGCCAACTGGGTGGGTGTCATATGTTGGAATGAAAATGTTTGGGGCTTACGGCTTGAAAATATGGGGCTCCAGGGTATCATCAACATAGATCCCCTCAAGGAGTTGAGATATTTGAGAGCTTTGAGTTTTCAGGGGAATAACTTTGGTAGCACAATGCCGGACTTCAATAAGATTCCTGCGCTCAAAGCTCTTTTTTTGTCAAATAATCACTTCACAGGGGAGATTGCTGACGACGCCTTTGAGAATATGCCATACATGAAGAAAGTGCATTTGGCTAATAACAGGTTCATTGGCACTATTCCTTCCTCATTAGCTGACTTGCCGAGGCTTTTGGAATTGAGGATTGAGGGGAACCAATTTGAAGGCACAATTCCGGATTTTCAAATAGACGAGGATTTGAAAACCTTGAATCTCTCCCACAACTTCTTGGAGGGTCCGATTCCGGATGGCCTAAGAAAGATGGATCCCAGTGCATTTGAAGGTATGCTTTTTATATTTCCATTTTACATTCATTTAAAAAAAGAATTTTTTATATTTATTCACATGGATTTAGCCAGGTCTTGAAATGGTGACTTTCTTGCAACACACATGAACCTTAACCAAAAAAGACATAAAAGTTTGAGTATCTTGATATTGTATTTGATAATTTGTTCATCAGGCAATAGAGCTCTGTGTGGAGCGCCATTGGAAGAATGCCAAGCGCCCTTTGGCGGTAGAACTCCCTCAATATTGAGTATTATTATTGCTGCAATAGCTGTGGTGTTGGCCCTTATTTCCATAGGGTGTATGATCTGCATCCTCCTCCGGCGCAAGAGATCATCTTCATCCGAAGAGAACCCCTCACACAGATCAGGTGGCTCTGCTCGTTCCGGGGCTGCAGCTGACAGTCTCAAGATGTTGTCCTTCCTAAGGAACGACAGAGCTACGTTTGATATGCCGGACTTGCTAAAAGCCTCAGCTGAGATATTGGGCAGTGGTAGCTTTGGTGCTTCCTACAAAGCTGCTCTGGGGACTGGACCTGTCATGGTTGTCAAAAGGTTTAAGAAGCTCAACAATGTGGGAAGAGTAGAGTTCGGCGAGCACATGAGGAAGCTAGGCAAGTTGAACCATCCTAATGTGCTTCCTGTTGTGGCTTACTATTACAAGAAGGAAGAGAAGCTCTTCATATCTGACTTTGTTGACAATAGCTGCTTGGCTATTTGTCTCCATGGTATCTATCTATATATCTTCTATTCTATTTTCACACTTCTTGAATCTTGACCATTTAAAAATGACATGTTTTTGGTTTTACATTGTTGATTTGTAGGATACCAATCTCTAGGCCAACCAAGTCTTGATTGGCCAACCAGGTTGAAGATTGTGAAAGGAGTAACAAAAGGGCTTCAATACCTCTACAATGAGCTGCCTAGCCTGACTGCACCCCATGGCCACTTGAAATCCTCCAATGTTCTTCTCAATAAATCATACGAACCGGTACTCCATGACTATGGGCTAATTCCTGTCGTCAACCACGATACTGCCCGGGAAATGATGGTTGCATACAAGTCCCCTGAGTACGCGAAGAAAGGGAGGGTCACAAAGAAGACGGATGTATGGGCTCTGGGGATGCTGATACTAGAGATAGTGACGGGGAGGTTTCCAGCGAACTTCTTGCACCGGGGCAAGAGTGGTAGGGGGGGAAAGAGTGGGAAGACGGGAAGAGACTCGGACTTGGTGAGTTGGGTGCAATCAGTGTTCAAAGGAGAGTTCACGAGGGAGGTGATCGACAAAGAGATGGTGGTGAACAAGAAGAGCGAAGGCGAGATACTAAAGCTGTTGAAGCTTGGGTTAGCATGTAGTTGTGAGGAAGTGGACAAGAGGTTGGAGATGAAAGAGGCAGCTGACAAGATTGAACAAGTGAAAGAAGTGAGTGAAGATGATGATGATGATGATGAAGAAGATTGATGACTACTACTACTACACTTGAAATTAAATGGAAGTGAAAAAATCTGTATGAGGCTTGTCTGTCCGGTAGTGATGACAATCTCTCTTCAATGATCCTAGCAGCTATTTAGAATTTTGGAAAATGAACTGAACTATTTGCTTCAACTACTTTGAAGCTTTGGTCTTAAGTTTTGATATTCAGTTTTAAGCATTAGCTAGGACTGGGCTGGAAGCCTTTACCAGAAAATTCATTGTGAAAAATCTTGTATTTAATTAAAAAGAAAATTAGACTTGATACTAGTTTTGTTAACCAGTACTTTTTTCTTTTCTTTTCCAGAAACTCTTATTTAGGTATAAGCTGGCAAAATGGACCCGTACCCGCGGGTACCCGCCACCCGACCCTAAAAATTTCGAGTTCGGGTTTGACTTTTTAAACCTTAAAAAGAATCGGGTCGGGTGGTAGTGTGAAATTTAAGGGTCGAGTCGGGTATACCCGCTATTTTAAGTCTAAAATCCGCTGTTTGACCATAACCTGATCCGACCTGACCAACCCGAAGGCCCTATAGGGTCGAGTTAGGGTTAGGGTGTTTTCAACCCTAACCCGATTGACCCTACTTTTTGCCACCTAAACTAATACACTCCTGTGACTATGTGGCTCT
>JAYMTK010005010.1:0-10592 GCA_036897405.1 Pelargonium myrrhifolium | reverse complement strand
TAGTACAATTTTATTTACATTTCATGTACAATTATTAGAATAAAAATATTTAGTTTAAAAATTTGTAAGGTTGAAATTGCATTTTTTTATTGTTTATGTTATTAAATAATTTTATTTATTTTATTAAAAATATTTCTAACATTCCGTACAACGCACGGAACATAAACTAGTTATCACTTAATTCGAAAACTGTTATGATTTATTTTTAATTTGGAGACCTGACCGGTGACTTTTCCGACGGTACCCACAAAGTATTAAAACCTTTTTATAAAAAGTGGTGATAGGTTGTCTTTTCATGCTGGTTAACTTACAAGCAAAGTGAGTGAAGTTCATCGCCACTATTCTTTTACGACATGTAGGTGCTCGAGAGTGTTGAATCTTCTTTGTTTTGATAGATTTGAGCAAGTTATTGTACAACTTAGTTACTAAAATAAAAGAGTATGAGCTTGGTTATTGAGTCTGAGTTAGTGTACCAAAATCCACTATGTTCCAAAACAAAAAAACCTAGTCTTAAATTCTTCACATTCACATAATAAACAAATCACATAAATTACAGAAAAAACCTTAATGTGATTTATATACACATGAAATAACCAAAACAATGAACCAAAATTTTTATATGCCATAAACCAAGCACTTGCAGGTCAAGCATAAGGTAAATTTCTCAACAGCAAAATTTTACAACCACCACAATTAGTTGAAGTTCTAAAGAGTGAAGGAAAAGAAAGAAAAGAAAACTCATATTTACATAGTAAAAAAAAAAAAACAATAAAGAATTGTGTGAAGGAAACGAAAACAAGGAAAAAGTAAACACACCTTCAAGACAAAACCTTTTGTTAGTGCCTCCAAAACACAAGGGATTTGAAATCTGTTCTCGCCGCGATGATCAGGATGATGATCCACTGTTATTATCCAAGGATGCCAGTTAGAAAAAGAAAAGGCAGCATCACTGTCACCCTCAGAGACGCCAAATTAAAACAAGGCCGAGAGGATATTTGAAATGAATCTGTACAAAACTAATGGAAACTCCAAAAGAAAGTCGGAGAAACTTTATGCAAATGCAGTTCCTGTTGATGACTGCATAAACAACGGAAAGGAAATGCATTAGCGAAGCACGTGGGGACATGAAAGCAGAAACGATCTTCCTGTGTCAGAATTTAGTGCCTGATGAATCGACCAACTTTCAGTTATTTACATCATTTTGTTGAAAGAAGGATTCAGGAGGAAGACTTTGAACCAGTAAAAATCAAGCAAAAAACTATAAATGTAGTCTGAGAAAAGGAACCTCTATGAATATTCACAAATGCACAACTAAGGATGGGAAGGAAGTTTATAAAATAAACATGAATGCTCAAATTTAATTACCTTAAGTAATGTTTAATCCCTTGATACACATCGTCTGGTGGCAGACTGAAGGGCGCCTAACTCATCAGTTGAATAATTTCAAAAAAATACTCTCGACATCTCTTATTAGCATTCCACCCTCAGCTTGACAAAACCTCGTGTATTTCAGAACAGGAGTCGGCATTGACTATCCATTTCATTTATGTACAAGTTTAAGGAGATATGGGAAACAGACCTCATAACAGCTCATCATTTCTGGTGATCTTCAAGCAAATATCCACAGGCATTGTTGGCTGAACTTGGAGCATGTATAGTTAGCCAGTATAATCACAAATAATCTGAGCTCCCACTAGCTCTGTATTTAAGAAACACAAACTTCCACAGAGCTGAGTCATCAGATCAAACCACTACCGAGATCATTTGACAACTGAAGTATGCCACGCATTTGAAGATATGGGTTCTCCAACAGCTTTTCATTGTTGCTCTGCAAAGCAACAAAAGAAAGCTAACACTTCAGAAATTTTCCTTAAACCGGAGTATATCCAATGGTCACTTTTTACAGATTTTTCCAGTTAAAGTTAGTCATTGCATAAAATACATAACCATACAGCTAAAGCGGGAAGACAACAAATATACAAAATTTGAATGAAATCTCCCACTAATGTGTCCAGCAAAACATATCTCACAATTAAGCTATCATGGCATTTCAGAGTTATAGTTTGATCTGCAGTTTGTCGAAAACAGCACATGGTTCACAAGGATTGGGACTTTATATGGGAACATTCATTAAAACTATATGATTTGTTACATTACTTCAAGAAGAAGAAGAAGAAGAAGAAAAGAACCATAAATGCCCTCAAAAAGCCTATGTGATCGTTTCCTTCGTGCAAAAACTAGAATCTCCTCATTGATACTGTTGAATGGGTAATAAAGTGTCCCGCATCAGATAAATATAAAGCAAATAAGCTAAAATAATGGTGGAAGCCAAACTGTACTAACAAAGTTGACATTTTAGTATGGAAAGCCCAAATTATTGTGAAGCCCATTGAGGCCCGATCGAAGAAAAATGTAAGGCTAGCACGTAAAGGGAGTGTTGAAGTGGATAATATAACGGTGGAAGTCAAACCCTACTAATAAGGTCGACCTTTCAGGTAGTTGAAGCTCATACCATTATGTTTATAGCCCAATCAACTTTCATTGCCAAACTGTTTGAGAATGTCTCTATTTTGTTCATGAAGCCAAGGTTGTCTTGTCCACCAAAAAGCAACCTGGTCCAGATTATGGAAGTATTGAAATCCGTTTTTGGACTATTAAGAGCTCGTAATGCTTTAGTGGCTCATTCAGGTAATGATATGAATGATTTAAATGCCCTGGTAGATCACTCTTTTTCTCATTCTGCTCCTTGGATTATAGAATTCAGGAGCTCCTGATCATATGAAAAATCTCTCTCAAATATTCACTCTTATAATTGTTGTTTAGGTCATGACAAAATTCGTATAGCAGATGGATCATGTTCTCCTATTGCTGGCAAAGGGGTTATATATTTATCTAAAACTTGTCTCTAGAAAATGTTCTTCACGAACCCAAACTTGCTTGTAATCTCTAGTTTGTAAGCAAATTATCAAAGGAATCTAATTGTAAAGTCATTTTCGATGATTCTCATTGTGTTTCAGGACCGGAATTCGGGGAGGATAATTGGCAATGCAAAGATGATAAACGGTATCTATTATTTTGATGACAATGACTCCAACGACAAGAGAGTCAGGGCTGAAGTAGTGTTATATTTCTATTCAGGACAAAATAAAGCTTTGGCACTATAGGTTAGGACATCCTAGTTTTTCCTATCTTAAAAAATTGTTTCCTATGCTTTTTCAAGCATCTAATCACTCAGAACTTCATTGTGCAAATTGTATTTTGTCTTGGTCATAAAGTTTCTTATCCACCTAGACCTTATCGACCGCTTTACCTTATTCACTGAGATATCAATACTATATCGGTTATGTTTGTATGTGTCATTTATTCATGACCATACTCGATTATGTTGGATTTTCTTAACGAGTGAAAAATCAGAAGTTAGAAAACTTATTTAAATTTTTTTTACCCAATGATTAAAAATCAATTTCAATAGAAAATTAGCATTCTTCATTCTAATAATGGCACCGAGAATTTGAATAAAATTCTAGGCAGTTTTTAAAGAAAAAGGGGATTCAACTACAATCTACTTATGTTGATACTCCACAACAAAATGGTATTGCTAAAAGAAAAAATAAACATTTAATGGAAGTAACTAGTGCCTTATGTTTTCCATGCACGTTCCAAAATATCTTTTGGGGGAAGTTGTGTTAACAGTGTGCTATTTGATAAATAGGATGACTACATGAGTTCTTAATTGTGATGTACCCCTTAAACGTTTCAGGAATTTTTTTTCTTTCTGAGACCCGTCTCTATTTTCATTTACCTATTCAAATATTTGGTTACACTTCTTATGTTCACTTATCCAATAAAGAGAAATTAAAACTAGATTGAAATCGAAAAACCATTGTGAGTTATGACTATGGATGTTTTCCTTCCTTGAACATCAATCTTATTCCCAAAAATAGTTTACCAACACCCATCAAACCAAGTGGTTTAAGTCACTTGGATTCTCTTAGAGGTCTCAGGTTAAATCCCACCAAAACCATCAGGGGTGTTGGTATTGCTGATAAAAAAAAAAAGTTTACTTCATAGGAAGAAACTTTTCTGAAAAACAATTTAAGTCCTTTACCAAAACTTGTGGAACCTGAATTTTTTGTGTGAAAAAACCTGTTTTTGATAGGGAAAATTGTATACCTAAAACTATTATGCCAAGCAGCGTTGAGTCCTTGATAGGGGGAGAAATACTACAAGATGATAATTCTAAGTGTAAAGAACTTCAGTTTCAAGTTTACCCAAGGAAGAAATCAAAGTAGTAGAGAACTTGTTGTCCCTATTGCACAACGTCAGTCAGACACCTTGAGTAACAAACCTGAAAATCCTTTAAGGTACTCTTGATACACTCCAGCCTAATACTTCTTCTAATACCACTCATACGATTAAGAATGATATTCTCATAACACTTGGAAAGGTACTCGGTCTTGTACTAATCATCCCATTACAAAATACATATAGTATAAAAAACTCTCTCATAGGCATAGGACATTTAAATCTAAAATATCTAAAGTATTCAGGATGTCCTTGATGATCCAAAGTGGAAATTCGCAATAATAGAGAAAATGAATGCTTAAAAAAAGAGATATGGGAAATTGTCAAACAACCCAAAGACAAAATAAATTGTTGGATGCAAATGGGTGTTTACAATTAAATATAAGGTTGATGGAAGTATAGAAAAAATACAAAGCAAGACTTGTGGCTAAGGGGGTTCACTCAGACCTAAGACATACCCAAGATAAACTCTATCCGTTTGTTATTATCTCTTACAATAAATCTCAACTGGTGCATATACCCCCCCTGAATTCGAGAAGACTACTGGCCAATATAATGTATGTAAACTCAAAAAGTCTCTATGTGGCCTTAAACAGTCTCCAATAATGTGGTTTGGAAGATTCAGTAAGACAGTATAAGGTTATGGCTACCAAAGTCAAGCAGATCATATTATAAAACATTATAAGAATAGGATAATAGCAACGCTGACTGTCTACGTAGATGACATTATCTTGACAGAGGATAATCATGAGGAACTAGCAAGGTTGCAAAAGAAACTAATGAAAGAGTTCAAGATTAAGGACTTGGGAATATTTAAATATTTCCTTGGCATGGAATTTGCAAAATCGAGAGAAGGCATTTTTTGTAAATCAAAGAAAATACGTTCTTGATTTACTTGGCAAAACTGGTTTTCAAGGATGCAAGGCTGCCAACACTCCAATTAAATCCAACCTAAAGCTCAAACTAGCTAAGGCAGAAGATGTGATTGAAAGAGAGAGATTACAGCGATTGGTAGGAAGGTTAATATCTTTATTACACACTCGTCCTAACATAGCATTTGTTGAGAGTATGGTAAGTCAATTTATACATTAACTGAGACAGGACCATTCTGAAGCTGTTTTTAGAATACTAAAGTATTTGAAAGGAACACCTGAAAATGATCTCATGTTTAGAAACGTGATAATTTACAACTTGAAGTTCATATAGATGCTGATTGGGCAGGAAGTGTTTTTGATAGACAATCAACCTCAGAATAATGCACATTCTTTAGAGGAAAATTGGTTACTCGGCGATGTAAAAAACAAGATGTGGTAGCATGTTATAGTGTTGAGGCTGAGTTTAGATCCCTTGCACATGAGATTTGTGAGATAATGTGGATGAAGAGGTTATTAGAAGAATTGAAGAGAATATATTTCATATTTAACCAGAAATTGAAAAAAGAAAGGGAAATACTCGTTTGAATAAAATAAAAAATGAACAAGAAAATCAAGAACGTTGACAAAGATGGAATTGAGAAAAAAATAGAAATTTTATAATATTATTATACCGACCCCTCAAATAATTCTTAAATGAATTGTTATGTTTTGTGCTATAATATCAAATCTATACATACTTAAAGTTAAAGGTGTCAACCGCCAAAGTGCGGGCCCGCTCTGTAACCCCATGGTTTAAACCGAAAACAAAAAATCTATACATACTATAAAAGCTGGATCAAAAAAGAGGTTTAAAATGCGTATGAGAGCACCACATCATCAAACCTTTAATTTTGGCCAAACTTTTTCATAATTACAAAACAATACATTTCCAAATTTTAAGTTGTTAAGATATGAAAAGTCATGAAATTAAATCAAATGTTTATTCAAAACCATATATATTATGTGTTATATTGTTCTGATTGCACTTGATTGGTATGAGTGATCCATGTATAACAAAAAAACATTCATATTTCGTGCGACGCACGAGACAAAACTGGTATTTATTTAAAAGTTGGAATCTATATTCTTATTTATTAATTCGAATTCTGAATTGCTAAGAATGAACTAAATAGTGAATATTAATAGTCAAGATCCCTGCAGTTTACTGACTTCCCATGCAAAAAAAAAAAAAAATGGATCTTAGTTGAGCCAACTTAGCTAAGAGGTTAGAGCATCGCACTTGCAATGCGATTGTCATCGGTTCGATTCCGATAGCCGACTTTCTTTAGTTATATTATGTTTTACAGAAAATCGTGGATAACTATGAAATAACAGAATATTGAAAGGGCTTCGTCCATACAACCCATTATGTTGTCGGAACTTCCTATTATGAATGAAAACCAAAGGCGTTAGATCCCCGTAAAACAAACCAAAAGGCCTTTCTTATATATTTGTACTTTTTATGTATATAATACAAAGGTCCAAAAATTGCAAATGGACATGACTGCAACGGCCCACATGTGAAAAAAAATACCTACACCGGCTACACATGAGAGGGAGTACCAATTTATCCCAATTGTGCATGTGTCGAGCCCACCGATAAAAGAAAAATGTGAGGCTCGCACGTGAAGGAAAGTGTTGAAGTGTGTAATAAAGTGTCCGACATCGAACAAATATAAAGTGAATGAGCTAAATATAATGGTGGAAGCCAAACAGTACTAACAAGGTTGACCTTTTAGTATGAGAAACTCAAGCCATTAGTGTAGCTCATTATCAAATTTAACAGATCCCAATTCAGAACTTATATGCATATACCAGTAAGAAAAAATTAAAACAAGAACTGTGGAATAAGTTTGGTACCTGCTGAGCTCTAAAAATAAGCTTCTGAAGCATGTTTTGGTACTTTTCAGGTTTTTCTGTCATCATTCTCTGCACGATCATAACATAAACGAATTATCAAAATTGAAGTGCAAGTGCACAGACAAGGCATTGTCAATACCAGACACAGGAAAAGATACAAAGATTCTCACCTTTAATAGAAAAGCCGAAGAGTAATATGCAACCCTAGAATCAGTGTCATCTAAAAGTTCCCTGCCATATATTTAAAAAAGGGGGGTTTAGTTTGTCACATCCAAAACTATAACACATAGGGAGCAGATAAGCACAGACTAACCGAAAAAAATCTTCTCCTCCAACTTCTTGAAAGGCAGCAGGATCTGCAGAGCATTTTCCGATTAGAAGCAACAATAAGGTAGCTCGAATATCAGATGTCGCACCAGGGAGATTTCCTCTTCCTTTGCTTCCAACAGCAACACCTAAGGCAATGTTGTCTGTTGCTGCACTGGCAAGTTGAATTAATGGCCAATAAAATAAAGCTGCAGGAACGCGTGCAAGTAGTTGTCTTGGAACAATAGCCTGTCCTCGGAGGAGCAGTGCTGCCATTGATGCAGTCTCAGATAGTAAGTGGCTACTACTAGGACAACCACATTGGCTATCACTTTCTTCCATAAGGTCATCCAAGTGGCATTTATCGTGTTGAGGGCCGCACGTATCAGAATCAATCATATTAATTTCATCTGTCCGAGTTAAGGCTTTACCAGGCTGCATTGCTGCCGCAGCTGCAGGTAGAACTTTCAGGCATAGTTGAGAGAATAATATGTCACACATCTGTCAAGGAACAGCATAGATATGTCAGATTTTTTTAGTATAAATCCTATGCCATGCTCACAAACAAATAATGTACGAGTTTCAAGGAAAATTATACAAAAAGACGTACCAATGTGATGTTAAATCAAGAAATACACCAGCTAAAAGAATTGAACAAGAGAGGATTTTCACTAAGAAATACAGTATTACAATCAAAACAATGTACCTTCAAGATATTGCTGCGGTCTGTTTCATTGATCTGAGCCACCAAGGACAAACCACTACTCATTACATCTATCACTGCATTTGCTTTCTCAAGACGACTATCTTCATGTTTCTGTTTAAAATCACTATCACTTGACTGATGCATGTCATTCTCATCTAACAAAAACTTGCATTGCGTGAGAAGCCTCTCTAAAACAACAAGGAAGCCAATACGGATAAAGGTATTTTTCGACTTGAGAAGCCCATACATAAGCCAAATTGGCAAAGGAACATCTGACGAAATTGAATGTTCATGAGCACCAGCGTATGCAATTTTTTGCTGCAAGTTTTTCATATTTGACCATATACTTGAATCCTTTTCTTCACTAATTTCTGAAATAAGCAAATCGCTTAACCACTTATATCCATTCCGACGATAAGCAAATCTTTCTGAATGGAGAAGGGAATGTAACGTGACCCAAGAGAGCTTGGCCTTCATGCCAACACCCTGAACTGCATCTTCAATGCTCTCAAAAAACTTGTATGATTTGGTTATCTGTTTCATAGAGGAGAACTCTTTGTCTACATGAGTAAATGACCATATTAGGGTATCAAACTTCTCTGATACATTCTCCAATAGCTGCAAAGATAAATTGACATCAGAAATCAGCAGAGTTGGTAATATGTTGTAATAATTTAAACTTCCACCAAAGCTGTCAGCATACAGAATCCACAAAACAGGATGATTTGAAAAAAAACAGTGAAAATACAACAGAATTCTATACTCTTAAAGGTGAATGAAATTCAGAGATAGGTTGGAATATCCAAGAAAGATTTGAGCCGATCAGTTACATTGTATACTGACATTGTTTAAAACAAATAATAACAATGACAGGAACTTGCAACCAGGATGGATTAGATCTCATGTAAATCAATTACTGAGACACCACATCTACTCATTCAGTTGAAATTGAAAGCTTAGCTCATATGCATCTATCATTTTAATAATATGAAAATTAATTAAGCTTAAATCACATTAATGATATTTATCATATAACTAATGCAAGCAAAATATCATCCGGGCAAAAGATATTTCAGTCACAATACAGTCATCAATTAAATGGATCCACAAATTAGGATTACAAAGGGCCAAGGTTGCTACATGCCAGGTAGAGCAAATGGCCATCATTAGTAAATGTATACATGCATGTGCCCATGTATTCCTCCATCCTTGCTATATTAGAAAACAACATTGATATTTCCAAGGACAAGTTCAGAAACATACTGGGTATTATTTGATCAATGATTAGGATAAACAAGTGTTGAAAAACAAAGACGAGGGAGAATAATTCTCGATTTATTCAGACTTACAACCCTATTTACACAGAATTAACCAAGCTCTACAAAGGAAACTCTCACATCATAATCTCTAATTTACGTCCATCTTTCCCTAATTTACATCAATCCTGTTGGATTCGAAGAGAAGAATTGTGTGTTTTATTCAATAAAACAAGACCCTATATATACAAGTAAAGCTAAGTTATATAAGCAAATGAAATCATCCTATTATTAATTATGATTTATAGGATCCCTAACTTTAAGCAATCAAAGATTGCTTGCATATCTTAGCACTCCTCCACAAGCTGGAGCATATATGTTGTATGCACCAAGCTTGCCACAAATGTAGTCTATGTGAAGTCCTCGGAGAGATTTGCCAAAAAGTAAAAACATATGCCAACTGGTCTTTAGAATTGACGAAGATAGTGGCAGCACATACCGACGTGATCTTTTCTTTGATACCATGTAAAAAATCAACTCAACTAAAAGTTTAAGTTAATAGTTGAAGGTTCAATTTAATTTTGTACTTTAACACGACCCCTCACATGTAAGCCCATCATTGGTCTACACGTTGCCCATGCACGGGTCCACTTCTTGCTTTGTGATGAAATTTAATACGGGTGGCGACAAGACTCGAACTCGGGACCTTTAGTCACCAACGCTCTAATACCATGTAGAATTCAAGAGAAGAACTGTGTGTTTTATTCAATAAAACAAGACCTATATGGCTATATATACAAGTAAAGCTAGGCTATACAAGAAAATGAAATCATCCTATAATTAATTCTGATTAATAGGACCCCCAACTTTAAGCAATCAAAGATTACTTGCATATCTTAACAATCTAATTTTAACTCTAACAAATGTTGATTCTAACAACATGAACATACAAGATTGATTAATTCAGCATACCAACATTCCAGAACAACGATATAGTATGCTAGATATATGAGCAAAAATAGCATTCCAGAAAATATCCCACAGCTGAATAAACAAAGTATATAGCTCATGGCTCACCTAGATAGTCACTCTTGTTGGAACCTCTAGGTTGCAATTCTGAGGCTTTAAACAGAACTAGTTTTATAACAGACAGCCTTTGCATATATGTACTGGTACTGATTACCAATGAAGCACCGACACTCTCCTCCAGCAGCGTGTCGGTGTCGGACACTCGAATCGGACCCG
>JAYMTK010005009.1:0-10592 GCA_036897405.1 Pelargonium myrrhifolium | reverse complement strand
ATTACAGAGTCATGGATGCGGAGGAGGCCTTGGCGAAATTAGCTATGCCAAAAATTCTTCCTTCGAGGTAATTTAATTTCCACACCTCTCTTTCTCTTGCAACTAGTATAAACCCCGTGTGTCACACAGGTTAACAAAATCTTAAATTACAGATACATTATTAATTTAATTTGAGTCGCATATGTGCAAAATTTAATTTAATTTTTATTCAATAATTCATTACAACCATAGGAAAATAGTAAATTCTTTTAGAGAATCAATAATTTAATTTGACATTGTTATAATTTCAATATAGATCAAGAGTTTCCTTATCAAATAGTATTGTTTCAAGAGAAGTAAGATGAACAAATGAACAGTGGATACTACTGAACACACAAAGGAAGTAGATAATTGAACTTTATAAATAAAGAACATGATACTATATGCACATGAGAGCTTAGTCATAAGTCTCAACAACTACACAATCTCAATTATGCAGCTTCTCTCTCCAAAATTTCTATCAATCTCTAACTCTTATGCTTTGAGGTTCATTCAAAAAAAAAAAATCAAAGTTTCAAATCATCAAATCCATTTGTGAAGAACAACCCTTTAAAAGATGAAACATTATGTAGTGGAGAGGAATAATTTAAAATTATCATTCTACATACTATATATGTTTAATCTCAAATTAAAATCATGCAAGAGTGACAATTTATTCATTTTTATTGAGGAAATTACTTTGTTGATAATAGTAAGCTACATGTAAAATGAAGAAAAGTAAAAAAGAAATATCTCACATTCAAAGAAGAAGAAGAAGAAGAAGGTATAAAAGTCCCACATCAAAAACTTATGAAAGAATGAAGTGAATTGCTATTATATAAATTGATTTTTTTGTCCCACATCGAAAAAGTGAGGAAACTATGAGATGTGTAACAACTATATAAATCTTATAATACCTATAGTGTTTTAACTAAAGTGTATTACTAAGAAACTATTAGTCTAATACATATTACTTAATTTCATAAGTAAAATTATTTCTAAATGTTATTAGTTAATAAAAAAAAATGTAACTCCTAGAATGTGAAAAAACATAGCCTTACAAGTGCTCCATTTCAAGAACATAGCTTATGTGGCAACCTATTAGCTATTCTCACCAACTTTTATGTACATAGTATAAGATTTCTACTATAAAGCATTTATTACCACTGCAAATTAACAGTATTTATTCTATTACTAATACAGTCAGTACATAACTACATATTATATTGTCATTATTATCTTATTTTGGTTTATTCAAGTATTTGGGTACAAGAAGCTTGATAATCGGTACTATATATGATTGCAAGCAAATTGATTCTTACATTCGTGTTGTCTTCAAATGTTAAATTTTTTGTACGTAGTTTTAGTGGTGCAATGATAAATTCGAAATGATGTGTGTGATTTAAGAGATTTTTTTTAAAGAATTGGAGAATGGTTCTATGACGAATTTGTAGGGTGCATGTGTTTTAAATTTGATTTAGATGGTAAATGGTAGTTGAATTTATGGGTAATAGTTGCACGGTGAATTCAGAAGAATGTGATTTCGACTAACTCAAATGAACTCTAAAAACTGTGTATCTAATAAAAAATTTACATGCTAAACTATGTCTATAATATAATAGTTATATAAATAATTTTTTCCTCACGATTTTTGGTTTTTCACTGTAAAAAATAGTTCTTTTTTTAAGAGAAAAATTTAATTGATAAGAATAAACTTGAGAATGTCACATACTTTCGTTTTTATCTGACATTTTATTGGACTATTTTACTTTTTTTTATTACAATTTTAATATTACTTTCGACCGTTTTATGGTTCATTATATTTTCACCATTATGGTTCATATTTTTTTTTTCTTTTGCACAGTCAGAAACAATTATATTAAGTTTTTTATTTGTAAAAATACACATGAGAATTCCACATAATTATTTTCATTTTTTTTAAAAAAAGTTAGGAGTATTTTAGTTTTTATCAATCAGTTGCAATTTTTAGATTGAAAAAAGAAATGTGAAATTTTTTCATGAAATATGGTGCTTACCATTTACTACCATGTGTGAGTATGTGAGTGCATATGTTTTGTAGTCAATTTGATGTTTATCTATTTTGTTTATATTTAGGTATGATTTATGTGCCCAGACAGTTAATTTGTGATAAAAAAATGTCATAAAGCATGCGAACAAGTATGTATTTCAATAGTTGTAGCAATATTAACGATGGGGGTGCTCTACACAATGCGTTCTCTAATAACGACATTACTTATGATAAAAATGATTTTAATATTAACTCCACTGTAGGTTTCTTATCATTTTCATTTTTAACTTTTATACTATTTATGTTTCTGCGTTGGTAGCTTAAGACAATCTCATATATAATTTATTTATTGTATTATAATTTTAAAATATTAAGTTTAATAAGCACTTATATATATTTATTGGATTTTTAATCTATAAAAAATAATTTTTATTTTAGTATATTCATCCGTGCATCGCACGGGATCACCATCTAGTATATAAAGGAGAACCCTCCTTGTCACATGTCACCTTATGGAATTTTAGGATTTTTTTTAATGTTTTATTTGTTGCAAAAAAAACTGAAAATATCCTTTTTTTTTGGAGAATAACTAACTGCAAATATTATTATATTTTATTAAAAAAATTATTCTCTCTCCTACACAAACTAAAGTTGCAAATATTTTATTTTATTTCAAATTTATCTTTTAGGATTTTTTTCTTCATATTTTCTATTTGTTAAGAAAAAAAAATTATTTGTTGCGGATTATTTATTTCTATGTTAATATGAATCATCATAAATAAATAAAAATATATTTTATTTTGCATTTTTTGTTGAATTATTTTTATATTTATTTTATTTAAATGTCATAATACACATGATGGTAATGTCATCATGACCGACCATCCAATCGACCTTGAATATAAATATACATATATATGAAGAAATATATCTGTGAATTTATTTTTAATTTTTGTTATTAATGAAAACAAGTTTTAATTTTTGAAGATAGTGCTATTCTTAGGCTTTTTTCAACATGATTAAATTTCGGGGTTTTTTTTGGTTCAACAAGTTTTTTTTTATTGTTCATTTAACATCTTTGATGTGATAGGATGAAAAAAAAGTTATATACTTGAAGGCAATTGTATACGAAAAAGTTTGAACAATGTTATTTATTGTTAAGTTTATCTATTGCATGAGAATGAAGTGAGATCAAATTTATTTTTTATTAGTATCGTTAATGTAAAAAAAAAAAATATTTTCAATTTTTTTAACCGTTTCATGTGTCTAATTATTGACTTTTCTATAAAAATGGTATCTTGTGGATTGAATTTTTTTCCCATGCATTAATGTATAATGCAGTTATTAACTTTTATTGGTAACCGTTGTTTAGTTAATGAGAATAAACATGTGAGATAATTGAAAATTTGAAGATTAGTTGCAACTATTATAAGTATTCATGGACGTGTATAGTAGCATTTTTTCAATTGAATTAACATCACTTAATTCGATTTTGGGTTAAGAACAAAAGTTTTATTTTAGATACATAGTGTATGAGAGACATACATGACGAAAATGAATGAAAATTTGAGGAATATTGGTTTAGGGGTGAGCCAAGAGTCGAAAATTTTGATTGCAAAAAATATAGATAAGAAATTGTCATGAAAAAACGTTTTGTTATTTACTATTATGTGTGTGCGCGCGTGCGTGCATTTTTTGTTGGATCAAATATCTTTTTTCTCATAAATTTTAATAACTATTATCCTTTCTGTCCACATCACAAGATTTATGTCAAATAGCTTTATTTATATTTGTTCTTTCTATTCTAATTTTGATTGTCCCGTTAATAATTAAAATAAATAAATTTTAATGTATATGTATATTTATATTTCAGGTAAGTTGTAACATATAATTCATAGCTTTTGTTTTCTAATCAATTTGATTCCTTAAAAAATATAGTGTTTAATTATCCATTTTATTTTGTTTATGTTTATGTGTGATTTGAGTGAAATGATCATTAATATATGTCGTCAATTAAAATGTCATTAAACAAACGAAAAAAGTATATCTATCAATAGCTATAACAATAGCAACGTTGAAAGTGTTCAATACAACGTTTACTCCAATAATGACATTTCTTATAATAGTTAAGATTTCAATATTAACTCTATTGTCGGTTTCTTATCATTTTTGTTTTTAAATTTTATATTATTTTTTATGATTTTTTATAAGATGACTAAAGAGAGTCTCATATATAATTTATTTATTTATTTACAATTTTAAAAATATTAAATCTAATACATATATATGTGTGTATATATATATCCGTGCATCACGTGCATCGCACGGATCTCCACCTAGTGATATCATAATGCTCTCCCAGTTCTGTTCAGTTTAAAGAAACTAATTCTGACCTAAACTGTTTCACTTTGAAGCAACAGTGTTTTTTTAAAATGTTAATATAATATTGACCCTTATAGTTCTATTTTATTTCTGTAGGTATAGGCTTGGAAAACCATCAAAGCAGTATGCTCCCTGGTATGAACCAGTCTTGAAAACTGCAAGACTAGCAATTGGTATAATTACGTTGTTGAAGGAGCAGAGCAGAGTGTCACGCCTTTCTTTTTCAGATGTTATCAAGAGAGTGTCTGAATTTGACAAGAATCATCCTGCATACATTTCTTCTAATCCAGCAGCAGTTGAAAGGTATGCTGTTGTTCATGGACAGATTATACTGCAACAGTTTGCAGAATATCCTGATGACACCATCAGGAAGTCTGCTTTTGTGACGGGCCTGTATGACAATATGGAGGAAAGACATCATACCAAGTGGGTGGTGAAGAAAAAGATGGTACTGAAAAATGATGTAAATTTGAATCCAAGAGCAGCTATGGCACCTCTGGTATCTAAAAGGAAAGCAATGCCTGCTACTACCACAAAGCTGATAAATAGAATTTGGGGACAGTATTACTCAAACTACTTGCCTGAAGACTCAAAGACAGCAGATAATGATGAAGTGAAAGAGGATGAAGATGCAGATGCAGATGCAGATGATGAACAAGAGGAAAATGTTGAAGAAGATGCTGAAGAAGCTGAGGAGGAGAAAAATATAGTTGATAAGAAAACAGGGACTCCTCCATCATCGAAACCAGCAAAATCAAGGTCTTCCAGTAAGGGTATTGAATGGGATGGAGATTCTGTGGGCAAAACTTCCTGTGGTGAGGTTCTTTACAAACGAGCAAGAGTTCGTGGAGATTTGGTTATTGTGGGTGGATCTGTGTTGGTTGAAACAGCAGACACAGATGAAATTCCTTCCATTTATTTTGTAGAATATTTGTTTGAAAAGTCGGATGCAACAAAAATGGTTCATGGCAGACTGATGCAGAGAGGATCTAAAACTGTTCTTGGTAATGCTGCTAATGAGAGGGAGGTATTCTTGACAAATGAATGCGAGGAATTTGAGTTAGATGATGTTAAAGAAGTTGTGGTTGTTGAAATCCGATTGATGCCTTGGGGGTTCCAGCATAGGAAAGCTAATGCTGTTAAGGAGAAGATTGACAGGGAGAGAGCAGAGGAAAGAAAATCTAAAGGATTGCCAATGGAATATTATTGTAAAAGCTTGTACTGGCCTGATAGAGGTGCTTTCTTTGGTCTACCAACAGATACCATGGGTCTTGGAAATGGACTATGCCAGTGTTGCAAACTGAAGGAAACCCAGACAGAGAAGGAAACTTTTAAGCTGAACTCGACTGGGTCTAGCTTTACCTATGAGGGAACTGAGTATTTTGTTCATGATTTTGTATATATAGCTCCTTATTATGTTTCCACTGATGGAAAGGACTGTGGAACATTTAAAAGTGGAAGAAATATAGGGCTACAAGCCTACGTCATTTGCCATTTGTTGGATATTGATGCTCCAAAAGCTTCCAAGCAAGCTAATCCTGAATCTGTAAAAGTTAAAGTCAGGCGATTCTTCCGGCCAGAGGATGTATCATCAGAGAAATCATACTGCTCTGATATTAGAGAAGTAAGGCTTACTTTAAGAATAGTTTTATTAGTAAACTACATGCATATAAGTTTCTCATACACTCACTTTATGGTGCATATGTGTTTATTTATGATTCTTGATTCTTCATTTTTCTTTCTCAGTTGTATGACATTGTAACTTAAAATTTTTTGTTACTGAATATTCAGGTCTACTATAGTGAATCAGTGTTGACGGTTCCTCTAGCGGCAATAGAAGGGAAGTGCGATGTCAGAAAGAAGCACGATCTTCCATCTTCAGACGGCCCTGTGATCTTTGACCATATCTTCTTTTGCGATCGTTGGTTTGATCCTGATAATGGAGCTATCAAGCAGGTACGTTATGTTATGATCCCTCTTCCTGTTATTAATCTGAGCTGGTATGGTATGCTCGTTATTGTTTCTGCTTTTGGAAGTTCAGGGCTTTAATATACTGCCAAAGATATCTTAATATGTTATTTTGGTTGTCAGGGCTGTTTATTAACCTGTCATGTTTAATTTGGTTATTGTTTGATGGGCAGTTGCCAGCTCACATAAAACTTTCTTCTACGAGAGGGAGGTCGGGTGATGATGCTGCATATAGAAAGAAAAAAGGCAAGGGCAAAGAAGGAGAGAATGAGAGTGATAATAGTGACAAGCAAGCAGATGCTTCCCATAAGAACCGTCTCGCAACATTGGACATTTTTGCAGGATGTGGTGGCTTGTCGGAAGGATTAGAGAAATCTGGTAACCTCCATTTTCACAAGTCAGCAAAGCCTGAAAGCACGGCTCAGTTTACCATGTAGTGCTCTATCATTGACTCATTTGGTGTTCTAATTCCCTTACAGGTGTATCAGTAACTAAATGGGCTATTGAATATGAAGAGCCCGCTGGAGAAGCTTTTAACCTTAACCATCCTGAGGCTTTGATGTTTGTAAATAACTGCAACGTGATTCTAAGGTGGCTGCTTGCTTTCTTCTGACCGTCTCTTTTGTTCTTTTGTTTTCTCATTAATTTCATTTAGGGTAATCTAATCATTAATGGGTTGGTTTGCAGGGCTATCATGTCAGCATGTGGTGATGAAGAGGACTGTATCTCCACTCCTGAAGCCATTGAGTTAGCAGCAAAACTTGATGAAAAGGATATTAGTAATTTGCCTATGCCTGGACAAGTAGAATTTATCAATGGAGGGCCTCCATGTCAGGTACTTGGGGGTTCTTGCCTTTTGCCAGGATCCATATATATATATATATATATATATGTAATGAATTCAATGGCACATGCTTATTATCTTTTGCTACTTGCAGGGTTTTTCTGGAATGAATAGGTTCAATCACAGCACTTGGAGTAAGGTTCAGTGCGAGATGATCTTATCATTTTTGTCTTTTGCTGATATCTTCCGCCCTAAGTTTTTCCTTCTGGAGAATGTGAGGAACTTTGTATCGTTCAACAAAGGGCAGACATTTCGGTTAGCTCTAGCCTCACTGCTTGAGATGGGTTATCAGGTAGATGCTGTTTTTGCTCTATTGTGAAGCTAGAACTAAAGGCTGAGCTTAGCTTAACTTGTAGATTCTTGTGTTTGAGATTAGGAAAAAAATTGATCGCCCCGGTTGGTTTCTCATCTATTTTCATTATTGTAGGTGAGGTTTGGTATTTTGGAAGCTGGAGCGTTTGGTGTTTCTCAATCTCGCAAACGTGCATTCATATGGGCAGCTTCTCCTGAGGAAATACTCCCTGAATGGCCCGAGCCAATGCACGTCTTTGCTAGTCCAGAGCTTAAGATCACATTATCCAAAAATACCCACTATGCTGCTGCTCGGAGTACTACTAATGGTGCCCCGTTCCGTGCAATAACTGTCAGAGATACAATTGGAGACCTCCCTCCAGTTGGAAATGGAGCTTCCGCGACAACTATGGAGGTATGCTTCGTTTCTTTTCACTATTTCTTCAGTTCTTTTGATCCCACTTTTGCTTTTATGGTTCTCAACTCATTTCTTGCATTTTGGTTATGCAGTATAAAAATGAACCTGTCTCTTGGTTCCAAAAGCAAATAAGAGGAGATGTGCTGGTTTTGAACGATCATATATCAAAGGAAATGAATGAGCTGAATCTCATCCGATGTCAAAAAATCCCAAAACGCCCTGGTGCAGATTGGCGAGATCTTCCAGAAGAGAAGGTACTATTCATTCTGTTCTTAACCAAAAGAAATTTACTATTTTTGGAAATAAACTAACCATATTTCCATGAGTCGTGTCCTCAGGTTTTTCTGTCGGGTTTGATGTAAACTTATTTTTGTTTTAATTTTATTCTGCAGGTTCGGTTGTCTACAGGACAAATGGTGGACTTGATACCATGGTGCCTGCCAAATACTGCTGAAAGGCACAATCAATGGAAGGGGCTTTTTGGAAGGTTGGATTGGGAAGGAAATTTCCCAACATCTATAACCGACCCTCAACCCATGGGTAAGGTTGGGATGTGTTTCCACCCGGATCAGGATAGGATTCTTACAGTTCGTGAATGTGCCCGGTCCCAAGTAAGTTTAAATTTAGTTTCTCAACTGCTTTCAAATTAGAGGATGATTGTTGCCTTGTGACCTAGAGAGTTAGGAATTTTGACCTGTACCTGTAGGGACCTGGAATCCAATTTCCATTTTGATGGGTTTATGTCGCATAAAATAGGCCCTATAAATTCTTAGGGTTAGTTGGGTTTGCCAATGGAAAAATTGGAGATTGGGTTGGGCAACATGCACTTACAGTTTGGTGCTGCTACTCTTGCGGGTTGGGGCTGGGTAAGGTCTTTGCAACCCGAACTTGGCTTGGAACCTGAATTGCCAGGTCTCCCAACCTCCTCTTGCATGTCAGGTTGGATAAGGTCTTTTGAACTCGAACTTGGCCCAAAACCTGAATTGACAGATTTACCTAGACCCGGGTTCTCAACCCAAACTTGGCCTGAAACCTGAATTGACAGATTTACCTAGACCCGGGTTCTCAACCCAAACTTGACCTGAATTGCTATGTCTACCCAGGCCCGGGGTTGGGTAAGGTCTTACAATGGAGGAAAGTGTAGACCCAACAGTGCATTGGAGTGCGGTTTTAAGTATTGTGGAATGCATTGGTCGGTCATATACCATAGCATGAATTGTAAGTAAGGCGTGTTTTGTTGGTTGTGTATGTAATGCAGGGTTTCCCGGACAGATATAAGTTTGCAGGGAACATAATACACAAGCATAGGCAGATTGGAAACGCGGTCCCTCCTCCGTTGGCATATGCTCTGGGCATGAAACTGAAAGAAGCAGTTGAAAAGAAGCACAAGCAGGAAGGACATTGATGAGTTTGTATAGTATTTGCGGTGTAGAGAGGTTGGTTTTCGCTTGCAAGCCAGGAACAAATCTTGAAAATATTATATCTTGAGGAGCTTTAGGATATTTCTTTGAACTGACTGCATTTCTGTGTTTTAATGAAACTGACTGATTAGTGGTATATATTTCTTTGTACTGCAATTCTGAGTGATAACTAATCATTAGGTATATTTTTTTTGAATTGTGATTTTGATAGATAATACTTTCGTTTCAAAATAAATGTTGTTTTAGAGATTTTCACACATTAAAAAAAGATGTTATAGTGACACTTATTTTGAAACAAAAGTTTGACTTTAAAACGACATTTATTTTGGAATGGAGGTAGCATGTTGCATCACAATCAAATTGGGAAATGGTTTAAACTGCAATTTCGATTGATATGTTACATTATAATCAAGTTGGGAAATGCAATGAAAAAGATTGAAATGGCCAAATTGTCTACCATGGTACCCATCGTGCTTATGTTAAGATGGTCAAACTGTCCAAACTGTCTACCATGGTACCCATCGTGTTTATGTTAAGATGGTCAAACTGTCCACCAAGGTAGCTATGACTATCGCGCTTACATCACAATCAAACCGGGAAATGCAATGAAAGAGGTCGAGATGGCCAAATTGTCTACCATGGTACCCATCGTGCTTATCTCAAGATGGTCAAACTGTCCACCATGGTAGCTATGACTATCGAGAGATTTGTTCTTGTCTAAGACATTGGAAGAGATCGAGATGGTCAAACTGTCCACTGTGGTAGCCATGATGGTTTGTTCTCGTCTTAAACTTTTTGTTGACTCAAAATCTAAAAAATTACTTGACCCTGAATATCTATCAACCAACATTGAAAATCTATCTAATTTGATCGACTTATCAACCAACATTGAAGATCTACCTAATTTGATCTTCAAGCTCAACACAAGTTAACTGAAAGCCTTAGATTAGGGTTCAGAGGATAAAGTCTCTTTCCTGAACACTATTATACGCTTGAAAGTTCCTTAAGCCGTTGAAAGATAGGATTTCGACACTTTTCTATAAATAAATAAAAAAGGTAAACTGAAAAACCTTTCACATCTTGTGTGAAAGAGGTCCAACACTTTTGGTATTGAATAGACATTAAAATTATAATTATTTATTTAAAAGATAATAAGTCTTGTCAACCAAGTCGTTGTAGTATAGTGGTAAGTATTCCCGCCTGTCACGCGGGTGACCCGGG
>JAYMTK010005008.1:0-10592 GCA_036897405.1 Pelargonium myrrhifolium | reverse complement strand
ATCTTGGTACTGGACCATGTAGCTTGTTATTACTCAGGTACACAACTTGCAATGATTGACAAACAAACTCATCTAACCAATGGCGGAGCCAAGGGGCGGCTGTAGTAGTAGGCCGCGGCCCCTGACAGATTTTGATGACAAAATATATACTGATGATATCTAATAAGTTACAAACATGCTATTTGGCTCAGCGGTCAGGGTGCCGCCCCTGATCCGCGAGAGCAGAGGTTTGAGTCTCTCGTCAAGCAATTTTTTTTCCATTTTAATACTTTAGCTCAGCCCACAATACACTTCGGCCCACAACCCTTCTTCACTCTTCAGCCCATTCTTTTTCTTATTAGTTTCTTCACCCCACCAGAAAACCATATTTCAGCCCAGCCCATTGACTTTTACTCTTCATCACCATTCTTCATCATCTCTTCAATCTTCATCAGCACTCAGCAGCAACCAAAAAAAAAAAAACAGAGACGAACTCTATCTCTCACTTTAACCTAGTATTATTTTTTTTAAAAAAAAATTCACTTTTGTCTTCTTGATTTCATCATTTGGGTTCACCGTTCACAACAACACAAATGAACGGTGATATGGCTAAGGTACACAATTTTTTTTAATTTATTTTATTGAAATTTGATTTTTTTTGTTAGAAATGATTGTATTTAGTTGTATGAATATTTTTCTCATTCAAATTGATCATAAATTTAGGTATTATCATATTTAACTTCTTGTTGTTCATGCTTTTCAATTTCAGATTTTTCTCAAATTTCCTAGCAAAACAATTGAGTAAAGTTTTTGGTTTCACAGAAGTCAGAAGTTCTGAGGTAAGTTTGATCTCTTTTATGAATTTATTCAATTGAACTTAAAGCATCTTGTAATGTGTTTCCATTTGTTTAGTTTATTTGATTTTGTGAGTTAACTTGATTTGAATTAGTTGGTGACTTTCTGTCATGGTGTGTTTATTATGATTTATGACTTATGTTATGTTTTATGTTTTATGGTCACTCAAAGTTAATATTCATTAGGAAACTAATCCCGATTTATAATTAATAAACTCTAACACTTTTAATTATTTATTCAATATATACAGGATATGGATAAGTTTCTTATAAAAAAACCTAAATTACATGCGAGTATAAGTACAACAGGGGCAACTACCTCAGATGTTGAGAAGAAAAGTATTGAATTTAATCCGGATAATCTTCCGAGTGATCCTGGTCTACGACCTCCTATTTTTTCTTATCCTGTAAATGAGCAAGATCTTGTTCGTAGAGCATACTTGCAAAAAGGTCCATGTCAACCTCAACTAAGTGAGTTTCCGTGGTCAGAGTTTGGAAGTAAGCGAAGAAGGTTTAATAAAGATTGGTATGCCATTTACAAGGAATGGTTGGAGTATAGTGTGGATAAAGATGCGGCATTTTGCTTATATTGCTATCTTTTTGGTCACGAAAAACCACTGAATGGGTGGGATGCTTTTAGTCTTGTTGGATTCAAATATTGGAAAGCGCCCGATAAGTTGCGTGCTCATATTGGTACTCAAAATAGCACTCATAATATGGCTATTGAGAAAGGTGAGAACTTGTTACGCCCCAAACAACATGTTCAAAATGTATTGGCAAGACATTCCGATCTTTCTCGCAATGAGTACAAGATTAGACTACATGCATCTCTTGAAGCCATACGGTACTTATTACGACAAGGTCTTGCTTTTCGAGGACATGATGAAACTTCTTCTTCTATGAATCAAGGGAATTTTCTTGAGTTTGTCAAAGTTCTTGCAAATAATTGTGGTGAGATAAAAAAGGTTGTTTTACAAAATGCTCCGGAAAATAATAAGATGACATCTCCTGATATTCAAAAAGATCTTGTATGTGCTGCAGCAATGGAAACAACAAATGTTATCATTAAAAACATCGGTGATGAGTTTTTCTCTATTCTAGTGGATGAATCTCGTGATATTTCAATGAAAGAGCAAATGGCAATTGTTTTGCGTTATGTCAATAAAGAAGGCGAGATTGTTGAGTGCTTTTTGGGGATAGTTCATGTAGCAAATACCAATGCTTTGACACTTAAAGCTACAATTGATGCAATGTTTTCAAGATTTGGGTTGAGCATATCAAAGTTGCGTGGCCAAGGGTATGATGGTGCGACTAACATGCGAGGTGAGTTCAATGGATTGAAAGCTCTAATTTTAAAAGAAAATGCATCTGCCCACTATATTCATTGCTTTGCTCATCAATTACAATTGGCATTGGTTGTTGTTGCTAATAAACATGCTCACTTGGAATTGGTTTTTAGTATTATTTCAATGATCACAAATATTGTTGGGGCTTCTGCTAAACGTTCTGATATTCTGAAGGAAGCACAAGCAAATATCATTCTTAAAGGACTTGAGTGTGGTGAACTTACAACAGGAAGAGGTTTAAATCAAGAAAGGGTTCTTAAACGGGCAGGTGGCACACGTTGGAGTTCTCATTTTCATTCATTGTTGAACTTGATTCATTTATATCCATCAGTGCTTGTTACACTTGAAAGTATACGTGATAATGAATATGGAGAGAAAAAAGGGGAAGCATTAATGTTGCTTGAAAAGATGGAAACTTTTGAATTTATATTCTCCGTGCATTTGATGAGAGATATGTTGGGGATTTCATTTGAACTGTCAAACTCATTGCAAAAAAATGATCAAGATATAGTGAATGCAATGGAATTAGTCCGATCCGCAAAAGAACGACTTCAAGTGATGAGACGGGATAATTGGGATTCTTTTTTGGCAAATGTGTCATCATTTTGTTCTTCACATGATATTGTTGTTCCTGTTATGAATGAGATATTTATGCCACCAGGAAGATCACGTCGAAACACTCAAGAGTTCACAAACTTGCATTATTATCGATATGAGTTGTTCAACTCCGCCATAGATCGTCAAATTCAAGAGTTGAATAATCGGTTTAGTGAAACGACTACAAAGTTATTGCTTTGTATGACATGCTTTAGTCCTCTTGATTCCTTTAGAGCATTTGACAAAGAAAAACTACTCAATCTTGCTGAGTTCTATCCAAGTGACTTTTCTCCAATTGATCTACAAGTTCTTGCCTTTCAACTTGATTCGTATATTTATAATGTGCGTTCTAATCCTGAATTTCAAGGCTTGAAGAGTATTGTAGATCTTGCTAAAATGATGGTCAAGACAAAGAAAGACGGAGTGTTTCAACTTGTCTACAAGTTATTGAAGTTGACAATGGTTTTACCTGTTGCAACTGCAAGCGTCGAAAGAGTGTTTTCCGCTATGAATATTGTTAAAAGAAAGTTGCGAAACAAAATGGGAGATCAATGGTTGAATAATTGCTTAGTAACATACATTGAGTCTAAGTCTTTTGCCTCTGTTACTAATGAAGTAATCATGGAGCATTTTCAGAATATGAGAACACGTAGGCAAGTTTTATAGTTTTGTGTTTACGAGTCCAATTTGTTTTGTTATTCCAACTAATATTGTAATTATGGGCTCCTATGTAAATTTTGATATATAAAATATTATATATGGCATTATTAGAGGATTTTACCGTATAAATTTCATATTGTTAAAATTATCGACATTTTTGTGCCCCCCCTTTCCACAAATCCTGGCTCCGCCACTGGTTCAAGCTGTAGTTAACTACTACAACTAGTAGTGGTAGTGAAATTAATTAAGACAGCAAGCTGCGGGACGGTGGCACGGCCGTGTGGTGAGGAGCACGGTGGGTCACAAAAGATCTTGCGGCGTCTGCTACACCATAACCGGACACACGTATCTGTATCTTCCTACACCACTACTTTTTGCGCTCGCCGCCCGCCCCCGCCACACGTGTTGCCTTCTTGCTCTTCACTATTCCAACACGTGTGGTTGATTATAGGTACACATATATATTCACTTTTTCTGCCCGGAAGAAGAGCATAATGTTATACAATGATAGCCAAATCTTATGGGACACTACCATAGGTTACAACATCATTGTTTAAAAGATGACTATAACACGCATTTGTCCAAAAAAATATATAAACTTTTTCACTAAAAGCAGGTTGGTGAATAATTATGTAAAACTAGAGCTCTCTACTGCAATTAGTTTAATGAAGGGGAATTCACCTTTTCTAATAAGTATATTATTTGAAAAAATAAAAATTTGAAACTTCTTTAAAATCTAGAATGTAGCATGTGTATTTTCCGTCAATTCAAATACAAAAAATAAAAAATAAAAAATAAAAAAAGAAGTTAAAGTACTTGATTGTGACTTTTGTTGAGTTGTCTCTAAAAAGCAAGAAAAACGGAAGAACTAGAAAAATAGTTGAAAACAAAACAAGTGAATGAAGAGGTTGAAAAACACGTCGTCATCGGAATTGCTCATCAAATGTGGTAAAAACCGCCACCATACACTCAACTCGAACATATAATTATAAATTTTGGAAGATTGAAAATGTTCAATGGTGATTTTGGAAATTATTTTAGCACTTTATTCCAAAATAACTAAAACGGCCTTGCAAATAAATAGCTAGGGTGGTGAGTGGGTGATGGACGTGCATGGTGGAGCCTCTCTTGTAAAGGAGCTTTGTGTACTATTATTGAATAATGATATCATGATATGCATGCATGCACTTCCGTTTTGTGCTTAGCTATATTATATGCGTTTCACATTTAAATTCTTGAATGTTCACACAAATTAAACACAAGTAAAAACATGTCACATGCAATAACACATATATAGGTAGGTCAAAAACATTGAATATTCAGACTCTATACATTTTGTGTAGAAAAGTGAGGTCATTTTAGCTGTAGTGCTTGGTGCTCTACTTTAATATATGGGTTTCTGGAATTTCAGTGAAAAGAGAAAAAAGAAACTTCTTTTCTTTGTAATTGATTCCATATGTCTACGGAAAACAGAAAAAGTAAGAAATGAAGTCAAAGAAGGGATAGTGGCTAGGAGGCACACTCCATCAAGATATCTATCAATAACCAGAGACAAGATTAGCCAATTGCACTATTATTGGATAGCAAACCTACAAAAAACATACTATTCCGTTATTGAATTGGAAAAAATTCCATCACAATTTATCTATCTCTTCAAGCTGATACCATTATATTTATATATGCTAAGACTCTTAGCTTTAGCCATTCGAACTTGAATGAATTGGATCATATCGATCTCGATGTGATTCACAATTATTGATCCAAATCATTTTTTTTAATACTTTAAAATCATATATAACATAGTTGGTGACATATCAAGTGATGTTAGATATTGCATGTTGACCATATAAAACTGCTTTGTTTAATTATAATTATAAGGTGAACTGTTTATTGAAGTTGCGGTGAAAATTAAATGAAATTATTTATGATAAAGAAGAATTAGGTTGCATTTCGAAAATATGATGATTTGAAGTGATTAGATCGATGCGTGTGAAATAGTAGTGAAGCTGGTCATTTCATGTCCCTTTGAAGACCCCATCAACACTGGCTTCACCGTTCATGTTTTGGACTATTCATTTTTTGACATAATTCGACGCAAGGCCGAAAAAAAAGCTAAAAGCATATGAGAAAAAAAATAAGAGGTTCACTACAGATTTGGAAGTGAACTATTAGTAATCACGGATTGTGTTCGTGTTAATTGAAATATGATCTAATTATTGAACGAGTTGAATTATATGACACGAACACAATTTATTTGCGAGGGATTGATACAACATGACACGATTAAATAAATTAAATTTAAAATTACACGCTCCCACACAGTATGTTCAAATAAACAATATATTATTGACTCATATAATTTATATGTGTTATTTTACGGGATATGTTAGAAATTTTTACATTTTGATTCTTAAATTAGTGAGTTATATGTTACACAACTTGTTTTTGAGTAGATAAATGACACATGTTTGACACGAACACAAATAATTTATTAAACGGGTTGAGCTATTTGACATGAACACGATTAAATTAAACTGAAATTACGTAAATTTGAGCCATGAAGGATGATGACCCAATTGAAGGCATATACAGATTGAGATTGAGCAATAAACAAGTACATACATTACATATATATGTATTGATTTATAATTGTAAATACTGGTTCGGGGCTTCTGTTTGAAACCTCCAATTTGGGCCTATCATGTCCAGTTGGGGACAAAAAAATTGGGCCAACGTTCCAATCATAGCACTTAGAAAATACCATTTGCCCATTGGATTCAGATAATCAGCCAATGGGCTACAATGGTGTGCTTACTGTGATCGTAAAGCCATTGAGATTTCATGAATATATAGTTCTCAAGATATATATGACATATCTTGTTTTTAGCATTATATATTAATTTAATTTGCATCACTAAAGTAGTAATGTTTGTTTTGTACGAATAAGTGAAATCATGGAAAAATAATATTTTTGTAACACAGAATTAATTTTAATTGATCGATCTTATCATGTCAACTACACGTGTACAGGCTTCTGTATGTATAGCTACAACCTGATATGTGATATTATATCATTGTTAGCTTTAGCAACACCTCTTAGGCTAAGGCTTGACTTTGAATCCATGTTGATTTTGCATTGCAACAACTTGATGCATATATATATGCCCCTCATTTTATGTGTTCAAAATGAGTTATGCCAACGAGAAAATATCAGATTAAGAATTGACACTAACACCAACGCGATGCATACACCTGAATATTTTTTTTTAGTTAGTTTGACGGAGCTTTAGGTGCTAATTATTTGAATGAAAGAGGAAAATAATGAAATAGAGATACAAATTGACTACAAGTAACTATTTGAATTTCAGATTAGATTTGATGGGATTCAAATTGATAAAGAATAATTTGAAATCTGATTTGAAAAGAGTTTGAATCAGGCTGGATTTAATTCGATCCGATACGATTGAACTGAATGGTGTTCTATCGGGTTACGGTTGGGCTGCCAATGTGTTGAAATCCAAATTACGAAATTGAACTTGGAAATCATAGCATGCATAATGGGTCAAACCACATGGGCTAGGAAATTACTCACTGGATCCGGATCGGGTTCAAGTGAAAATTAAATTGGTTAAAGAAGATCGACTCTAGAAGTAGAAGTATTATATATACAGATATCTATAGAATATCCCCTCTCCCACCACAAATGCTCTTGCCCCACAAGAATCCATTTTCTCAATATAAACCATGCGCGCCTGTGCACACACCACAATCCTTAATTAACTCACAATCTCATAAATCTCCACAACAAGCAATCCATTTATACTTGAAAACCTCCTTAACAATCAAACAACCAACCAAAAATCAAGTCAAAATTAGCTAGTGATGTATAAATATTTCTTCTATTCTCATGCATATACATGTGTTTTAACGCATTTAAGATGCTGACTATCTTATTATAAAAATATTATTGATAATTCATGTTATAACAAATTTTCTAACCACAAAATAATACATTTATTTTATTACAAAAGTGTAAATGAATTAATACTCACTATGAGACCTAGAGATTATTTTGAAGTAATTGAATTGAGTTTTTTTATTATTTATCTAACCTATGAGTCCTAATTAGCAGACACCAAGGTATCTCTATTCTCTAAAGAACCAAAATTTTATAAAGGTTATTTTTTGTCAATTTATATAATAATTGATACAATTATATGATTATTTTCCCAGCACAACAATTATTTGTTTCCAACCAAAAGCTAGCTAGATTTTGATTTTATAGAAATAACATGAAGAAGGTTATTGTACACAATCACTTTTGTGCACACTATTCTTGAACATTATTATATCAAACCCATGCATGCATGCTTTAAAAGTAGAGCTAAGCCACAAGCTCCACTCATCACTCCCATATGTGATACCGATACGTACCAGCCTAGAGGTGTGATTTTGGGTTGCAGGTATAGTCGAACCCGAGTTAACCTAAAAAGAATTGAGTTCGTTTTAATTTTGAATTTTAACCATGAATTTAATTCGTTAAAGTTTACTTTTTCCAATATAAATTGTGTAGATTTGTACATATTTGTCCAAACTAATTCAATTTTATACTAGACAAACCCGACTTAATTCAAATCAAACTAAATTCAAATTACTAGTTTATCCCAACCCAGCCCAAAGAGATTTCAAGCTTTGAGAAGTGTTTGTTTGACACTTTGGTGGTCCATTTTGAGGTCATCACTCACCAACTCTATTTTCTAATCCCATAGTGACCTGTTTGGTGGCTGACGTCAATTTGCCAGCGCAATTTACTATTAAGCGCGTAATCAACGGCCGAATGGTGGTTTCAGACAAACAGTCACACATGGATTGATGACGACATCTTCCCTCTAATGAATTATCTCTTTTTCTTGGTACAACTATAATCTAATATTGGCAATATAAAACTCTGCTACACAATTATGCCTGATTTCAGTAAAATGACCAAGGTCAATTGCACCAAAAGTTATTAGTGTTTGACATTGAATTTCGGTCTGTTTAAGTCGGTAAAAGGTTAACTCGAACTCGACTTAAAAGTGATATGATCGAGTTTTGAGTCAAATTTTAATTTTTAAAGATAAAACGTGTTGAATCATGTAAATTTATCCGACCCACCCCGACCAAAAAATTGGTTGGATCAGATTAGATCGGACAAAAATCGGACATATTTTGAGTGCCTACAAATTCAGATCCAAATCGTCAGCTCTACTTCAAATTTTCTGAGGCCTAACTTTGAGTTGTAGAAAACTTGTCTACAAACTTGTTTTCCTTTCCTTTCTTTATCCTTTGTTTGAACTAGATCACTACCCCTCTACTATGTCATCACAGACCACAACGTGGTTGGCGTACCAACAACTTTGTGCATCTCGTTCTCGTCTCATACAACATAGCCATTTAGGTCTTGTATGGTTTAATTTTGATAAAATGCACGGTTTAACTTTTTTTGAGCACCTACCATGCTTAATTAACTCTAAATTAATTTGGTTGAACCATTTTGACTATAGTTTAACTAGTTTCAATTTAAAATGAGCATTTTATTTTATTTATGACTCGAATAAGTCCCCTTAAAAGTCGAATTCGATCCATCTATACTTATTTTCATATACTCATGATCTAATTTTAGCCCCTTAACATGTTATCATCATCTTCCTCATGTTGTTGCTTATTCGCACCTACTTTGAGACACCTCAAATGATGCACATGCATGGTGACCTTCACTACGTGTGAACCTAACTCTTAGCCACAGTTTCACGCAAATGGGTCGCACATCCCTCGTTGGTCATTCCACACTTCATAAACCTCCTCATAAGACATTTTCACTTTAACAACTCTCTCACATGACCTTTTTACCTGCACTACGTGTGACTATGCTAGTTCCGCTTCAAGGCTTAGCCCTTACATTCCGCATTTAGTCCCGGACCACCTGACCACTTGGGTTATTGAGCTATCGAACCATTCGGGTCTCTTGGCCAATTTAAACGAGATAACCCTTGTTTGCAACTTTCTAGATCAAAGTACTATGTTATGTTAGTAAGTACGTGCAAAAGTTGTGGGCATGGTACACCATGGGCAAACCTCACATGCTCTTTCTTTTTGGGCTTTCTTATAAAACTCTTCCTCGAGTGACTTGTCGCCACCTCGGTATGTTGACTTCATCGATGCCTCACACAGTCAAGTTATGATTTATGATTTTTTTTTTCTTTTTCGCTTTAAGATTCATTCACTTTAGAATTCATATGGGTATACCCCTTCTTTTATTATGTTAGAGATTCTTATCCTTACGCCAAATGTAAAATCCAAGACTCATGGCCTAGATTTTGCTTTACGGTGCTCTATTATGGTGCGTAGGCCTTAGCCCTTAGGTTCGAGAAATCGAGTGTTCACATGAAAGATCATCCTAAAAGATCCAAGTGTGAAAGCATGTGTCAAGACACTTGTAACAAATCGTTATCTTATACATCTCGCATTTCATCATTTATCTGACCATTGAATCAAAGAGACGTGTCAAAAGTTCATTTTTTTTTTTAATTTCCATATACATATGACACATGAGTATTTTGAGCTACAATACTTTACTCAACTTATTGAACAGTTAGATAAATTTTATAATATCTAATTTATGCTAAAACCATAAAGGGAAAAAACAATAATAAAACACTTTTATAGTATGTATAGATAAACCCAATTTTTCGGATGAATGTATGAATATTTTAACTATCCAACCTTAACCAAATATACACATGTATGCATACACTTGTGTATAGTTGAAATGGTAAATATTCTCTCTTTTTTAAATTTATATTGAATATACATTAGTAATTGATATGGATTGGTTTGGTGACCCACTGAGAGAGATATAAGAGTATTGATACAGTTGATTTAGGGCATATCTAACAATTTCAGTTTGTTAGTTAGTTAGTTCAGGTAAATTGGGCCAGTGGGCCCTCAAAGCAGAAAGGCCTCATTTATTTATTTTAAATGTGAAACGGTGGAGCGTTGCCGTATAGCCGTTATATGATGTACCATTTATTTCTTTTCTATTTTTTCAAAATTAATAATATATATATATATATATATATATATATAGAGTTTAATGTATATCAGTTAACTGATATAA
>JAYMTK010005007.1:0-10594 GCA_036897405.1 Pelargonium myrrhifolium | reverse complement strand
GCTCCCCCAAATTCACTTAGGTAGATATAAGTGATTTTAAATGAGGTGTCATCACCTCATTGACTTTGTTAAGTTGCAACTGATATAACTTTATATTCTGATATACATTTTACCCTTACTCATGTGTGTGTATATATATATATATATCGATTGATGTTCTGAAAAAAGAAATGTTAGAATAATTATTTTTTGACTGTCGTTTTGTTGTTGTTTTTTCAGCATATGTGTGTGGTGAAAAAGAAGGTCGAATCCAAGAAAAATCATTTTACATGGGAGAGACACTGAATGGGCAATCAAAATTAGACATCTACAATGAAACCAAATTGGCTCAACAAATGTTGTGTGAGCTTAGGGCTCAAGAACCTACTGAAAAGGCAGTCACAAATGCAATGAAGGACTTTGGCCTCAAAAGGTTAATTCACTTTTATTTCAATTAGTTTTTTTTTTTTTTAAATAATAGTTGCATTTCATTGAATAAAGATATAAATGTTTCGATAGAATAGTTAGAAATTCAGCCTACCCTAGTATTTCGGGTTAGTTTAATGGTCAGCACCTCTCGCAATTGAGGCAACCACTGATATCGCAGGTCAGTAGAATGAGAGAAATTCAGATACTCGTAGTTACAAACTTGTGATGAAAAGGCTAAGACATAGCCACAAACCAACTGGAGTTCTATCTCGAGAATTGAGCTTACCCCCCTCTTGTACATGGATAGCAACTCTCATGGTGGGACCCACATAACTCAACTACACTAGTGGACGCTCCTCCTGATCCGCCAGCAGACCATTCTTTTGGAGTTGATTCGTCCTCGTCCTTGTCCTCATTACATGAGAGATTTCAGAACTACATTTGTACAACCAAATCAGCTTTGAGAAATTCTACAGACCCCGCAACTGCTCGCCGACGGTAGCCGGTATATACCCATTCCCTCTCGACCAGAAACGAATTGACTATGCTCAGCAGAAACCACACATGATTTGCGTTGACGTCCAATGAACCGTGCCTCAGAAACTACCTTCGTCGACTGCGCCGCCGCCGAGGAGTTCCCAAAACCCTTGCACCCATTTAATTCCTTTAACCCCATGATTGATCACCATACTCATCTATTTTAATTAGTTGTTAATTAGTAATTAGTGTTCTCTAGCTCTTTTTCTTTCTTTTTTTGTTACTAAGTTTTGTTTTAATTGATGAAAATGTGGGTGATTAGGGCAAGAGATCATGGATGGCCAAACACATATGTATTCACAAAGGCCATGGGAGAGATGCTCTTAGGCAAATTCAAAGATGATCTTCCACTAGTCATTTTGCGCCCTACAATTATCACAAGTACTTACAAAGAACCCTTCCCCGGTTGGATTGAAGGTTTAAGGTAATTCTTTCCGTGTCTTAAAAATGTATTCACGCTTTTACATTTTTATTAGTTGAATCAATACTCTAACATAATATATCTAAAGTATTTAGTCTTTACACCGTATGTAAAGTCAAAGTGAACTTGCACTCGTGACCGTTTTTTTTATGAACTAGAGTAGACTAGCTAAAATGTCCAAGCGAATATTAAAGAACGTGTGAAAATAAAAATACGTGTCGACAATCATTATTTAATAAAGCTAATATAAATAAGCACTTGTATATAATAACATATTTATGTCACAATACTATGCTATATAAAGTATAAAATTAAAATTAAAATTTCAACTATCAACTTTATTTTTATTTTTTGTTAAATTGATTCTCTAATTTTATATCAAAATTAAATAGATCCTCTTCATTTGATATTTGATATTCAATGTTTGTCATAATGTTTTGGATAATATTTTTGCAGAACAATGGACAGTGGAGTTGCTTTTTATTGTTGTGCTTTTCATTATTGTTGTGTTGTCATAATGTTTTGGATAATATTTTTTGCAGAACAATAGACAGTATAATTGCTGGGTGTGCCAAAGGAAAAATCAAGTTCTTGCCTTACGATCCTCAGCTCATTTTTGATGCAGTAAGTTTTATATATTTATTTGCACATATATTTAATTTTCTAAATAAATAAAAAAACACAAGAGACGTTCGTGTTTAAGAGTTGTGTTCGTGTCATGTTGAAAGTTTAGTATTCGACTATATGAATTAATTTAAATGTAATCCACGAGTTGATACGATAGATACGGCTACCACGTTTAAATGATTGTGTTGAAAATTACTTGAACTGACATGAAATATTTAAATAACAGATTAATATTAACCTGGCCCGACACAACCACAAAATATTTAACTAATTTTGTTTCGCCGATAAAAAAAAATAATAATAAAAAAAAAACTCATTTTGTTTATATGGGTAAATTTTTACATAATATATTAAAAAAAAAATTATTTTTCCTTATATAGGTGAGTCAAAAAATGATTTACACAACTTGTTTAACTAAACATATTCACAAAACGATCTTCTTCTTTTATATTAGTAAGCGTACTAGACAGATTCACAACACAATCTAATTATTAAGCGGATTGAGATAGTTGTTACGAACTCGATTAAACTAAACTTAAACCTCCGTAATTTCATGTCGTGATACGGGTCATGACCTAAATTGCTTATATTATTATTATTATTATATAAGAAATTAATGTACATTTATTGTTATAGATGCCTGCAGATTTGGTGGTAAATTCAATAATTGTTGCAATGGTTCCTCAAGCAAGTAATCAAATTCTCTTGTCCTCTAAGGATAATAATTTGATTTATCACATTGGATCTTCTTCAAGAAACCCTATCACTTTCACAAAACTCCAAGTTTATGGGATGTGTTACATTGCTAAAAATCCTTTGTTGGACAAACTTGGAAACCCTATTAAGGCTCACAAGATCATCGCGTTCGGTACAATGTCCAAATTTCGCTTGTTCATGGCTATTCGTTTTATGTTCCCTCTCAAGGTTTGTTTTCTGTCCACTCGCTTCACATTTAATTGTTAATATTATAAAACTTCGATAGATAAAAATGGTGTGTCAGTCAGACAGCTGCCATTACTAATATTTTAATTTTGAAACTTGCCTTGTATTTTTGCCCTAATAGCTTAATAAACCTTTTATATCAAACTGATGTGTCAAGTCAAACGGTTTGTTGAATCGGATCATTAAATCAATCATCAAACATATTTTTTCATTTAGAGACGGATGTACTAAGAGCTTATTAGTGGTAGTTGCTCTCACTGAATTTTTTTTTATTTTCTAAACATACCTTATACTTTTGAAAATTTTCACATTTCTCCTAAACTTCTCGAATTTGTCTACGTTATTTGTTAAATTTTAATATTTACTATCACAAGAATTTTTATTTCAGATCCAATAATTTGATTAAATTTTCATACTTTGTAGTTATCAAACAACCCAAAAATAGTTATGTTAATTTTTAATTTGACATTGATTAAATACTTATTTTCTTGTTCATATAGGTGCTACAATTGTTGAGCTTAATATTTCCCCACTACTTCAAGGATATGTACTTCGACTATAATCGCAAGATTAGGTTCTTGATGCGATTAATCGATCTTTACGAGTCTTATATGTTCTTCAAGGGCATGTAAGTATAAATTAATTATCTTAATCGAGAATTAATTTACGTTTTAATTTTCTAATCATCTACGACCTATTATTTATTTATTTTAATTTTGATACAGATTTGATGATACAAACGCGGAGAAATTGCGAGTGGTGTCACGAGCGAAGGGCGAGGGGGATGTATTTAATTTCGACCCTAAATGCATAGATTGGGAAGATTATTTCACTTATACCCATATAGCGGGTCTCGTTAAATATGTAATTAGATAATTAATTAGCTATATTAAGGCTTAAATAGATCTAATTAAGTACTTGAAAGTTGGGCTTGATGTATCAGTATCTTAGGCAATTTTTGAATTTGTGTGATCATGTTTATAATTAGTAATATATCAATATGGTTCTTCAGTATTTTATTTTTCAAAATTTCCTTTCATAATATGTTTTTTATACATATAACATTTTAATATATGGAATCTTTAGCTTATTTAATAATGACTAGTAGGTAGTATAGTACATAGTAATTAATTTTATTTATGTCTCATTGAAAAGTCCATAGAAAATAAATATATTGGTGAAAGTGGTTGCTTAAAAGAAATATAGGCTCGTCACATTAACGGGAATCGAGTAAATTCAATTCAATTCAATTTGAAATAAGTTTGAAACAAATTTATTTTGGATCGGATTATATTTAGTATTTTTAAGATAAATTAAACAGATTTGTTTAATCCAATCCAATTCGGTCCAAATTTCAGGATAAATTCGATCTAAAAATTGATTGGATTGAATAAATTTTCGGTTGCCGGCTTTACATTAGTATTCATCAACAATGAAAATTAGGGGTGTTCGTATTTTGGTTCATATCGATTTTGATCTGAATCGAACCAAGATGAGTACTCCTACCGGCCTGGGCTCAATTCGGTCCTTCATAGAAAAATCCAGGCTCAACCCGATTCAATATGATCCCGGGCCACATCCAACCCAATGAGGGTGACACAGTTGGTTAACACAGGTTGCGTGAGTGGGAAGAGGTATCGGCTTTGATCCCCACTCAACACACCTTTAGGGAGAGGTGATATCTTTAACCTGTGAAAAAACTTCGAATATGGATTAGTCTGAGTGTGGTCAAACGGCTTAAAGATGTCAACCGCCAAAGTACGGATCCGCTCTGGAAACTCATGGTTTAGACCGAAAAAGAAGAAAAATTCATGCTCAACCCGATTCAATCTGATCCCGGGCCACATCCGACCCATATTTTAGTTGCTTAATTTAACCACTATTCACTAATTTTAATACTAAGGTCGCCACGTCAACAAAAAGTTTTCCGAAATTCGACACATCAACATAATTTGACAGAAAGGTACAAATTGGACCGATTCAAAACAAAATAACATAGTTTGAGGACCGAAATGAAATATTTTCATAATTTTATCCCAATAAACAAATAACAAAACCAACACTTGAGGGGACAAAATTGTGATAAAGTTGCAACATATCGATAAAGCTCAAATTCTACAAAAATTCAAATCTCTCAACAGATCAATATGTTTATTATAAAGAAAAGCTATTTTGGTGACACTCACAGCTCAGAAGGAGCAGAAGGAGATGGTGACCTTTCTTTTCTCTTGCCAATCAGAGATGTCGTTTTATTATCGTTGTCACTAACGACCTCTTGTGATTTGCACGAGTTCAATGATTCGCACTTGAGGTGTAGAGACTTACCGTTCTCTGAGGTTTTCTCATTCTTTAGAGCTTCGGGACAAGGACTTGTTCGGGAAATGCAGAGCCAAGTATGTTTCGACTCTTCATTATCTTTGCTTGTTACGGGCATGTGCCATGATCCTTTCCCGGATTCCTGAAGCAGAGGTTGACATGTCAATTTGTGCAAAAGTATTATTCTTCGTACAAAGAGCTGACATTTCGGGCTTTGAGTTTGGGTTGAGAAGGCCTAACCCGAAAGATTTGGGTTTCAAACCGTTATAAGTTGTATTTATAAATGTGGGTTCGAGCGGGTTTGTTTGACAAAAAAAAAAGGGTTTATTTTCTGCAGTTCGAACACAAAATGTGGGTTGGGTTTTGGGTTTTAGGTTTGGGTGGAAAGAGCCTAGACCGAACCTGACCCATCCACCAAAAAAGTTTTGGTTTTGGGCCACGTTTGGGTTTGCCCAACCCGAAAATTGATCGGGTCCTATTATGTGATCCAAGCTAGCAAAAATGTGAATCGGATTTTGGGTGCGGGCGGTTTGAGTTAGGGTTCAAAACGCCCACTCTATACTAGAGTTCATTTGTTATAAATTCTAGAAGAATAGACAGAAATGCCACTAGATCCATTACATTTACGAAATTAGAATAGTACCTGTATCACTAAAGAATACGGTGGAGGCATCTGAAGTTTCAACTTTTCTTTCGTGAAAGTATAATGCACCTGCAATATCGTAAGCACGATAATATATAATTCAGTTAACTTAAATCATCTGAGAATTTCCCACAAGTTCTAGCAACAAAAACACGTTCAAATGAGAAATTTAGCGAGTCCTACTTGGATTTCTCTAAACAATCCATATAAAATCTCACGAAAACTATGTGCCCGCTTGCTTGTGTGTAAATCAAACACAAACAAGCAACTTTTATTAAAGGAATAGAGAGAAATTTAAGACGTGTTTTAGATTGAGCTTACTTGATGTCTCTCTTTCCACTTGAGGAAAAAGCTACTTCCTAGGAGTTCAAATATGTGATCTCGCATCTCGTCATTTGTCACAAGCAAGCACTTGAGTTTCACGGCAGCGTAGAGCCAATACCTGCATTAAGCGCAGGTCGTAAAAATGACGAACATAACATGAGAAATCCAAGTTGATGAGAAATACACGAGCAACAACACAAGAAAACTCCACAGTTTCAGGTCACATGAGACTGATGGTGCGATTGTACGGGTAAAATGAGAATTTTGGGGAAAAAAAATGATGAATCATGCGCCATACACATGATGAGAGAACAATATAACTCTTAACTGACGAAAAAAAAAGAGGTAAATACCCAATATGGTCCCTGAACATTCGTGTTTAGACCCAATTTGGTCCTTGAACTTTTGATATAAGCTCCAACGGCAAGGACCATTTTGGGTCCACATTTGAAAGTTCAAGGGCCATTGTGGTTAAATAAACGTTCAAGGACCAAATTGGGAATATGCATTTGAAAAACTTTGGTAAGAAAGACTATACCAATCATCATTGGAACCATTGGGCGTCGTATATAGAACGCCTTTATCCACCCAATCCTCGACCAACTCTCTCTGAGAAGGATTATCGAGGATTGCACGATGACGTTTATTATGCAGAACAACAAGCGGCCATTTCCCTCCACTTCTATTATATAGCTCTTTCACAACAGCATCAAGCTGCTCTATTGCAATTTGTGAACGTAAACAACATAAGTTAGGCACAACGGTTCATAAATAGAAGAGCGAAGTGAATTATCGAAGAAAGTTATGATGTACAACCTGAATAACACTGAATCCACCTTCTGCAAAATTTTGTTGGTAGAGTCCGATATTTGCACCATCCACGATGGCTTCGTAATCAGAGTGTTTCTCAAGCCAAGCCTTAAATGACACACAAATAAATGAAGAAAAAAAAAAGTTGTCAACTAGAAGTTATTAATTTTATTTGGAAATATTAGAACATTCCACGTAGTTGTAACAAACTTTCCGGGAGAAAACAAAGGTTGAGAAAAGTTTCCAGCAAGTTTACTAGTAAGAAAATTCATGGTAATGGTTTTCAACAGGAAACCAAGCAAATCTGAAATCATCCGAGAGGAGTAAATGTAAATCAAAATTTTCAGCAAAACAAGAATAAAGAGGAAATTTCAAAAACAAGATAACTATCTAAATGAAAAAAAAAATGCACAACGATTTTGTTTATTTCTTTTACTTTTGGGGAGCAATTCATTAGCGTGTCTTGAAAAACAAAAGACATTATGTCAAAGACTCGATGTAAGGAAAGGAAACAGGGCCGATACGAGGCGGTTTTCATAATGCTTCCCCGTCCCCATTTCTCATTCCAAGATTTTTCTTCAACTCCATCCCGACTCTGTTTGGGGATTGGATTTCCATGTTCCCGGTTGGGTCACAATAGCGATAAAATATTTAAACATGAAACAATGACATACTTTCCAACCGGGGGTAGAGCAGGCAGGGAATGAGATTTGCCCCCGTAACCAATCGGGGATTGGGGACAAAATCTTCTCCGTCCCCTATTATTTTAGTATGCAAAAATGGAGCCAATTTCGAATAATTGGATATAAGTTTTCATAATGATCAAATATAACACTATCGTTATCAAACAGACCCACCAAATTCAACCGCAACACAATATCAACAATAAAAGACTACATTTTTAATCAATCTAAGCAAATTCATTGAAAACTACTATAACCAACAGAACATTGCTCACCTGAAACTCGCTAAAATTAGCCTTAGCCTCCCTCTCCAATGCCAATCCCGCCACTGATTCCGCAAACCTCTCCGTCTCTGCAATGTCAATGTCGACACAAACCAATTGTTCGCCACAAGAGCAACACCGTCCACTCGACTCCACATTTGCTCTATTCACAACCCAATTTCCCTCCCCGACCCACCCAAGCCCGTGCCACCCTCCACCATTCCTCGCAATCACCTCCTCAATCCTCCCCTCCGAATCAATTCCTCCGATCTCCGATCCCTTCGGACTCAAAAACCAATTCCTCACAATCTCGGCCGTCGATTCACTAACACACCTCACAGAGCATCTCAATTTGTGCAAAAACCCATAAACCCTCTCCTCCCTCCCCGTCTCCGCGCTCGCCTTCAACAGCGCCGCGAGCTCCGCCTCCTCCGCCGCCACTCCCGCCGCCGCCATGTGCTCCTCCACCGAATACGCCTTCTCGGCCTCCAGTTTCTCGCAGAAGCAGAACAATGCCGGATCGTACGTCCGCAACCGAGGGGCAATTCCGTACTTTCCCATGCTCTTCACGAGCTCGAAGGCCCTATCTCCGTCGCCGTTCGCGGCGGCGAGCCTCGCCGCCGACGTGACGGTGGCTTCGTTGGGGCTGATTCCGGTGGCGAGGAGGCGGTCGAATACGCGGAAACCGTAGTCCAAGGCGAGGGCTTTGGTCGATGGGTCGGCGACGGAGTTGGAGCAGAGGTAGAGGAGCGAGTTGAAGTGGTGGTGATTGAGGCGGAGACCGGCGGCGACGGCGCCGTCGTAGAGCGAAATTGCGCCGATGAGGTCTTTGTTTTTGGAGCATGAGTTGAGGTTGTGCTGGAAATTGGCTTCTGGGTTTTGATTCTTCCTCTTCTTATTGGGTTTTGTGGCCTCCATTGATGATCAAAAACCCTGAATCGAAAAACCCTAAAATTTCTGGTTTCTGGAGGAAGAATTTGGAGTTAACCGTTAGGTTTCAGAGTTCTTTGCAGTTTCAAGTTTAGGAGATTTGGTACACAGCAGCTACTTGAATATGGGCCGGGACTCGGGCCCATTTACAGATACGGCTTTGAAGGCCCAAATAATTATATTGGGCCAGAACCATTATAGTGAGCCCAGCGGCCCTTAATTGTAAATATAGAGTTTATTAGGAATGGTATGTTTTACGATATCCGTACCCGTACCGTACTCTCCGGAAAAATGGACCCGTACGCACAGGTAACCGCGATCTAACCCTAAAAATATCGGATTTGATGTTTTCAACCCTAAACAAAAACAAATCGGGGTCAGATTAGAAACGAGTAGTAATGTAAAATTTTCAAGTCGGGACCCTGTGATTGAATTCTAAACTACAACGTCAAGCAATCTCAATCTCCATTTAATATCATAACATATACCCACATGCATGTAATGAACATGAAATATATAACTTTTTTTAAGAGGAAAACACCACCCACACATATTTTTAAATATTATTGGTAAGCATATCAACCGAGATTCGACCCTAAAACTTTTAGAAGATCAAGCGCTCCAAATCTCTCATATTAATTAGTCTATCAATCTTCATATGAAGTTACATTTTCTCAAAATAGTTAAACGGGTCTTGCTAGTGAAAGGACAGTTTAGTACATTTTTCTTTCAGAACAAGACGATTTTAGTGTGCGTGTATATAATTGTTCGTGATATGATATGTGATGAATTAAATTTTTATATGTGTATTTTAGTTTTTTCGAAGATGATGTTGAGGATTCAATCAAATCAACGTCAGTTGTAACTCGTATCGATCATCACTTATGTAGGTAAAGTCAACACAAACATGACGCGTTTATACAAACTATTAGATGTGTCGTGTTAATGTGATGTGTTTATGTTGACTCATAGAACACACATTTGATTTAAAACACAACACGTTCACGAATTAAGAACAACCCTAGTTAGAACCCACTTATATACCAAATTAGTTATAATTAGTACATCTTTATCACGGATGTCGACTAATTAATTTTTCTTCCTATCAAAAAATCACAACAAAAGCGAGCAATAAAAATATACAATATGATAATATGTGTGTGAGGTTGCAAAATTAGACTCTCAATTGTAATCATGTCCAATAAAAACACGCGCGAGTTCATTTATTTTGTATATATGTTATTTCATCCCCGTTAAGAGTAGTTTTCAATTGTTCACATGAAACGTTATTCATACTTAATTCAACAAGGGTTTAATGTATATCAGTTGACTGATATAAAGTTATATCAGTTGCACTAATAAGGTGGCGACACCTCACTTAAAATCATGGATCCGGACGGGTCGCTCACCTCATTGACTTTGTTAAGTTGCAACTGATATAACCTTATATCAGTCAACTGATATACATTTTACCCATTCAATAATTTGTTGCGTGAAGAATTTTGTCTATTTTATGCTAAACAAACCAAAACATCTTTAAATTGGTTCAATGGAGATGGACAAATTTGAAAGTATTTTCAAATCAGTGTTAACCATTAATATCTTTATTTCTGGTATACAAATTGATCATGAACACAAAAATGCAATATTAGAGTAAACAATAATAAATGTTGTGTTATGCAATTGATGA
>JAYMTK010005006.1:0-10594 GCA_036897405.1 Pelargonium myrrhifolium | reverse complement strand
GAGAATTGGTTGTTCTCGCGGGAAACTTCAACCTTGTTCTTCATTGAAGAACAAGGGCAAAATCGTCATTTTTACAAAAAGTTGAAAATTCCGTCCAAATTAACCGATGAATTTGGACGGAGGACCTATTTGTAACGGTTTTGAAAGCAAATGGTAGTTAAAAGTTAATTTGGTAGTTCATGGTAGTTAATTGCAAATTGGTGATAGTACAGAGTAGGAAATTGTAATTAACCCATTATTCTGAACGATGAGAACTTGTATACTAACAAGACGTTATTTGTCAAGCACATCAAATCTTCGAGATAGTGGTTTTGAGTCTTAGATTTAGCCTTGTAATCCAACTACAGTTGTCGATTATTTGCAGGTTCGCCAAGGGAAGCTCATGGTCAACGGGGTTCTAAGAAACGAGAATTTCATCCTCGAGTCACCTTCATACAACATGATGCCAATTGTAAGTATCGTCATGTAACCTTTGGTGTCTCTCACTTCATTAGCTCCTATTTTTATGATTTTACGAGGAATGATTTGCGGTAGCTACATGGTTGACATCAAATAGACGAGGAAATGACGAACAAGTTGTTTGTTCGCCTTTTTCTTGCCTATTTTGCTCGCAAATTGATCAGTTTTGTAGTGCCTAGTTCTACGATGCACCCTTAATATAAAATTTGGTTACGATGCAGCGTGTACCCGAGAACTCGGTCTTTGTGATGGGTGACAATCGAAACAACAGTTACGATTCACACATGTGGTAATATATTCTACTACCACGACTTAAATATGTAACGATCGCTAAGATCTCGTGAATTTTTCGACAGTTGCAATCGATATCACTTGTTGCTTATCGTTTTACGGGTTTTCTCGGCTCAGGGGTCCCCTTCCTGCCAAAAACATAATAGGAAGATCAGTGTTTCGATATTGGCCACCGAATAGAATAGGCGGGACGGTTCTTGAAACGGGTTGCGCCATTGACAAGCAAGAGAGCGCTCCGGTGATATCGGAATAGAAATGCAGGCGATCGATTTGAAATTCGATTCATTTTTGTAAAATTATTGTTTCTTGAGTTTTGTTCATAATGTAACTGTAAAGTGACCAATTGTAGAAAAATGTGTCATTTTGATCCTCTTATTATCTATTTTGTATCGAATTGGTATCCGATTTCTATGTTTATTTCAATTTGGGCTTCAGCTATATTATTATTTTCTAACGCAAAAAACTAATAATTTATTGTTTCAAATCGGATGATAACAAAGATTATATGAAACTGAATGGTAAAAAAAAAGATTATATAAAAATAAAACCAAATTGGATTAAACACAAAAGTTAACAGATACCATTTTGGGTTAAAAAAAAAAATTCAAAGACCAAATTAAATCCAAACACGAAAGTTCAAGGACCAAATTTGGGTTTTTACCTTTTATATAACATAATTATATTAAATAGTTTAAATTTGTGATATTTAATCGAGTTGCGTCATGTCATGCCAATTAGCTAGCATGTTAGGGAGTGTCGAAACAAATGTGTTGGTCTTGATGTGCACGAAACATGTTATGTCGTAACGTGTCGTGTTCGAGTTAGCTCATATAGCACACGATCAACCTTCAACACGAAAGAGACATGCTATACAGTATACACGAATTGTCAACTGTAGTGTAATAAATAGTGGCAATGTCAAGATCATACCTCCAAAGTTGCTATTGGAATTGCATTGAGTTCGTTATGGAGTATCCAAGACGTTTAATAATCACGTTGTGTTGGTCTTGAGACTCAAAATCACGCACGCATGATTAGTTATTTGTGTTGTGACATACATGACATGTCTTACAAACACACTTTAAGGTTATAATAGTAAATTAACCTAAAAGAAACTAGCTAGACTTTGTGTTTGTATAATTTTTGTTTGTTATATAACATAGTTGCGCCATGTCATTGTCATGCCTAGCGTGTTGGGAAGTGTTGTACAAACGTGTTGGTCTAGGTGTGCACAGAACGTGTTAGGTCGTGTCGTGTTCATGTTGGCCCATATACCACACAATCAATCTTCAATATGAGAGCCTTATAGATGGAGCAACTCACACACTAGCGAGTTTAGTGTGTGGCCCAAACGAGTGTTCGTTACTTGCTAGCACAATGACGAGCTGCATCAGCTCATGGTAGATACCTATGTGCCACGTGTGTTATTCTCGTGTTTGTGGCAACAATTAAACCTCTCTCTCAATGTCTTTTATGAAATTATAACTTAACGATTGAACTTATTCACACACAATTTGAGTCGAGTCAGGCACTCACAAATTCAGGTCCAAATTGACTTATATACTTATTAGTCGGATCAAGTTATGTTTGCACTTCTAGAGAGTTACCATCTAACCTTAGATGGTACCCTTCTCTGCCTAGGTCTTTGACAAAAAAGAAGACGGTTGAGGTTCGACCTCCTCTGTCGTCTACAACTCCGATCTGATCAGAGATGGTGTGGGTTCACAAGCTCCAACTTTGCCTCGATCTCCCAGAGTCGGGGCGGAGCTTCTACCGGAGAAGCTCGTTGGAGTTGGTGCAACGGTGGCAAGTACAACCCTTCATGACTAAGAAGCTGTTTGGAAGAGGGAGAGGGGTACGTGGCATAACACGATTTTCTTATTTCATGTCGGATGCTACTCGACGTTTTTACAGGCAAGTGGATACATACGACATATTTATTAATAATATGAAAACTGTGCTAGTGAGATTTTTGTTGGGAGATCTAATCGGTGAGTTTCTAATATTCGAAGGTAAAGCCGGCAAAATAGACTCGTACCCGCGGGTACCCGCCACCCGACCCTACAAATATCGAGTTAGGATCGGGTCGGATATTCACGCTATTGTTATGTCTAAAACCCGTGGTTTGGCCCTAACCCGACCCTAATCTGACCTATCCGAAGACTTTATAGGGTCGGGTTAGGGTGTTTCAACCTGAATCTTACCCGACCGAACTCGACCCGCCCATACTTTTTGCCACATCTGGTGGATTGACTTATATGGTCATTAGTGACTAACAAAAAGACAAAACAAAACAAGAGAGTTTTGTTCAACTACTCGCATGTGATGTGTCCAAACAGTGAATTACAATAACAATTCAAAATTTTCCAGGAAAACAAATTCCGGAGAAACGAGAGGAGAAAAGGAAATTCGAATTCTCAGCTCATCGGGAAAACTCAAATCTCTCTCTCTCTCTGGCTTTGCACAGTTTTCTCTAGAGATACAGAGAGGTTGGATTCGCGGTTTTAGGGTCCAATCGAGAGAGAAAGTTTGGTTCTTTGGTCGGTGATGGGCGATGACAAATCGTCGATCGTGATGGCGAGCAGAGACAGAGATCGAGAGCTTCTAATTCCGGTGGCCGACTCCGTCTCCGGCGACGCCTCTTCCAAACCCTCGTCGCCGTCGACGTCTTCGCACCATTCGGGCCGCGAGGTGAATCATCTCTTCTCTCGTGCCCTAATTGATTTTGGGTTATTTTTGTTTTTGTATTGTTTGGTTGCTGAGAAAATTTGGTAATTCTCTTTTACTTGATTTGTAGCTGTTTTGTGGGGGAGAATTGAAAACCCAATTGGGATTTTTTTTTTTTTTTTTTTTTTTGGGTTAGAGCTGCTTTTGTTGCTAATTTGGAGAAATTGGGGATGGGTTTTGCTTGGTAGCTCCTAAATGTGCTTGAAAATTGTAACTTGTCTGAATTTTTAGTAGATTTAACTGAATTCTATTAGCTTCATATACTCAGCTATTAATTCTTTTCTGGGTTTGCTTCAATAGAAATTATAGGTTAATCATGTTGAGATTACGATGTAATGTCGGAGCTAAGTACATTGCATGTCGGAACATTGATAAGCATGTGATATCATTTGAGTCCTTAAAACTAGTATTTTACATAGCATTTATGAATGGTTTGGATTCCAGTGTATGTTCCTAATTTTAATGCCGAATTGCCGATGGAATTGTTTAGGAGTAGAAGGATAATATTGAGAATACGGAGGGTTCTCAATAGTTTGCTTTAATGTATGTATATGTGTTTTCTTATCTCTGCTTACTCTCCATGTATTGTAGACATTTTCCAAGGTTGTTAGGAGCTGGGCTTCGAAAAAGTTCATGACAGGATGGTGTGTAATTCTTTCTCCAACCTTCATACAGAGTTATGAACACGTGCAATGTTTTTGTACATTCACATATTTAAGTGATTGCTCGCCATGCATGATCAGTTCATCATTTTCTATTTTAATGATTTTAGTTATTATGAAAAATACTTTCTCCCTGTTGGGCAGCCGTGGCAAAGCTACTTAGCTCAAGAAAGACTTTTTGAACATCAACTCAAAGTTTATTGTATGTGGAAAATCTTGGCTTTAAGACCTTAAAATTTTTCTTTAATCTATCTCGATTCTCTAGGACTAGTCTTTGTAGTTCATGGGAATTTGCTGACGAATTGCAGCTTTGTTCTTCAATACCTCTGGGCAGGGTATGCTTAAGTTTTTTATTGTTTTCTAATTGGTCATTCAAATGAATATGTATATCGAATGTTTGTTTGGTCTTAGATTGTTAATGGGCTGTGTTTTATGGGATGAATGGCTGGTAAAAGCTCCTAAAATAGCAGTCTCTCTCTCTCTCTCTCTCTTAAGGTTTCTTGATGCATTGGAAATTCTATCGAATAGAGCAAATTCTGTAGAAATCAACTCTAGATAGATTGTGGCCCAAAAAAGTACGTAAATAAACAATTCTATGGACGAATTATGCCATAATATGAAATTATAGATTGAAAAAAAAAATGTCAAAATCTAGAATTCTTGCTACTTGCGAAGGTAGAATTTATGATGTTCTGAGGCGTGCTTATGTTAACTAGAAGATGGAGCCTTGAATATGGTTTCAATGGCACAACTGATATTACTTATTTACTTTGTTCTTTCTCAGAGAACAAGAAGTATATGAATATCCTTCTTTGAAATATTGGGTTCTGTTACACCTGGATGGATAGTCTTTTCCTTAAGTAAATACTTTAAGCCCTGACCTTGCACTATAGATATGTATATGATACCATGGACTTTGTGTGCACGCGCGCGCGTGCAAATACTGTGTTATGCTTCTCCTTTTTATACGTTAATAGCTTAATTATACCCAACTAGTTTCCAAAATTACCCCTAACTAGAGCTATGTTTATTGTTTTCTTTCTGTTATAGTAGTTGCTTACTTTAAGCTGTTTTGCAGTGTCATCCTATTTCCAATAGCAATAACTTTCTATATAACGTGGTGGTTCATTCACTTTGTGGATGGCTTTTTCTCTCCCATATATGCTCAACTTGGAATCGAAATTTTCGGTAAGCAGATCTCTTACTCAATACCACACCCTTCCCACGTCTTTCTATACTTTTTCCTTCGGTGATACCTATATTTATTTGTCTAAAAGATTTGATAGTCGATTTTGCCTGAACTGGTAGGGAACGTTTCTGTTGTAGTTGTGTTCTTTTGAGCTTTGTATAATCATCTATGAATACATATATATTGAATAATATAGAAACGATTCTCTAACAAAGCGTATCTACTTTCTAGCATGTTTATTATTGAACTCATTCCACTTGGTTGATGAATCTGATATTGTGCTGATTGTTAGGTCTTGGATTTGTTACTTCCATAACATTCATCTTCTTGGTCGGGGTTTTCATGTCATCGTGGTTGGGTGCATCTGTCCTGGGCCTGGGCGAGTGGTTTATTAAACGGATGCCATTTGTTCGTCATATCTACAATGCCTCCAAGCAAATCAGTGCCGCCATATCACCAGGTATTTGTACGAGTTGGTTATGATCCTTATTTCCGGATTGAATGGTTTAGAGGCAAACAATTGATGTTTTACATCTCGGCAGATCAAAACACACAGGCGTTTAAGGAAGTGGCCATCATAAGGCATCCACGTATCGGTGAATATGCATTTGGGTTCATCACTTCTTGTGTAACCCTTCAGGTATGGAAATAGTTTGATTCGCTTTATGTGTGCCTCACGTGTATCATAACGTGCATTCTGGTTTTGCTTGTTTTTGGTTACGTTAAATTGTCAAGAAGTCGAGGATAGCATAGCAAGCAAAATCTTACTGGGATTAAATCAAAACTACACTGACGGTTACATGAGCTGTAAATATGGGCTTCATTGATATACTAATAGATAAAGACCGTTCTGCCCCTTGTATACTCTTAAAACTACTTGGGTTTTCATACAATTAGTGGATGAATGAGGAGGGGAGAAATTAAGTAAAAATAAATATAAAGGGTAAAATTGAATTTTCAGACAATAAGTGACGGTATGAGGAGACTAAACTTAAGGTTAGTTAAGTGTCGCGGAAAATTCTTTAGGCTAGTTTTGTGTTTATGGGCGACACTATGAATTAGTTATTCGTTATTACCCTTATTATCAAAACTTCGAATAGAATTTAGAGTTAATTTTGTGCCGGCTTTATTGCAGAGCTACTCGGGAGAGGAGGAGCTTTGCTGTGTGTATGTTCCCACGAACCATCTTTACATTGGCGATATATTCCTTGTCAATAGCAATGATGTTATAAGACCAAATCTATCCGTCCGTGAAGGGATCGGTAAGGACTCATTTCCTTATTTGTCACTACCTCCGTCCCAAAATGGGTTTCCACTTTCCCTCTTAGTTAGTTATGTTCGGAACTATGAATTACCAACAATATCCCCGAGATCAGATGATCACATGATGGTATAACGGGAAAGTTGACAATCAGTTTGGGACGGAACGGATTCCAAAGAACAAACCAACGAACCATCTTTATGATTCTTGACACGTTTTGTTTTTCTTCAACTGCAGAAATTGTTGTGTCCGGGGGTATGTCGATGCCCCAAATCCTATCAACGATGGATACACATACACGGATCATGCCAATGGACGGGAGTAGACCTGACAGAATCCGAGTTTGATACGGTCAGTGATAGGCATAGAAGAGTTGTTCATTGAGTATGTTCTTCGGTTCAGATTGAGTCATCAAAATGTCCGACACAACCAATGTTTCAAGATGTGGAATTAGAATGGTAGATTCTTTGTGATGGTACCGTAACGTCGGTTGACATGTAGAATGTAGAATTATATTGATTTTGTGGAGAGCTTAGTCCCACTCTTGGTACGTTAGTCTCTTAACTTCGAATCAGCTGTTCTCGCTGAGCTTCATACGAACAGATTGTAAGATGATTGATTTCGATTGTTTTCCAACAGTTAAGCGGTATTTTTTTGGGTTCAATAGCTATGTTGATCTTGTCCCTCAAGAAAAGTTCCTTCATTTCTCGTGAAATGAGAGTTTGAAGCATTGCACGGGCCGATTCTCTCTAGCCTAACTCTTCTATAATTAGATCAATAGAGTTGATGGTTTAGACATAAATTTGTGAGCATGGGGGTCACATTCTATAAAATAGGCTTGATCGATTTTTGAGTTGAGCGAAGCTGTACTAAATTGTACATTTTGTACTAAAATTCAAAAACCCGTAACTTGTGCTAGTCGGGTTAAGCCTTTTCAATCTGAAACTCGATTTGCTAACTTTACTCATAAACCACTCTAGGCCAAAATCAAACTTCTCATCAAGTATATTGCCATCCATTAAGGGTGACATGATACGACACGGTAAAATTTGTAAGTTTGCGACTAAAAATGACCTTTAAATAAATGGTTGATATTGACCCATATATTTAAAAGGGTATAATGTGTATCAGTTGACTGATGTAAAGTTATATCAGTTTGTACTAATAAGGTGATAACACCTCATTTAAAATCATGGATCCGGACGGGTCGCTCCCTCAAATTCACTTGGGTGGGTATAAGTGATTTTAAATGAGGTGACATCCCCTCATTGACTTTGTTAAGTTGCATCTGATATAACTTTATATCAGTCAACTGATATACATTTTACCCTATTTAAAATATGATTCGATTATTAAACAAGTTGAAATAAACTCAAACTACCTTATGGGGGTGGCGCAATTGGTTAACACAGTTGTGTGAGTAAGAAGAGGTATCGGTTTCGATCTCCACTCAACGCACAATTGGATTAGTTTGAGTGTGGTCAAACGGCTTAAAGTTGACAACAACTAAAATGCGGGTCTGCTCTAAAACCTAATGGTTCGGCTATGACTCAAATGGCAAGAGTTCTACCCAAAAAAAAAAAAAACGGCGCACGTTAGCAAAGTTAGGCGCATTTTAGCAAAGAGCCAACACAAAACCCTAACGAATAGCACAAGCAAACCCTAGCTCCTCCCTATAAATACCAGCCCCTAATTATCATAAATCGCATCTTCTTCCTCCATTAGCTCTCGATCCAGAGCTCAGCTTTCATGGCAGTTTCCGATTCTGTGATTCAATTTTCTTTTTGTTGATTCGATTCGATTGTGCGAAGAAGGTGACGGTGACGAGTATTATCTGAAAGGTCTCGTTCGTCGTAATGGCCTCGTACGGGCCTTGCCGACCAATCTGATATATCATCACCCATATTCTGAGTCTCCTCTTAATCAATCTCTCAATTTCAGTTTTGTTTGATTTCGATTTGAAGTTCATGTTTATTTTTTCAGTTTCTCAGATTTGATTTTGGTGGTTTGTTTATCGATCTGGCCGATGATTATAAATCTATAATGACAAGCATATGTCTGAACTAATCGTGTTGATAAATCTAATCTTCTCTATGAGGCCGATCTGTTTTTAAAAATAGTTGTTTCTGTTTGTTTCCTGAGAAAATTTATGGTTTTTCTACAGATTTTGCTCTTTGTTTTCGCAAATTTGTAATTTCTGTTTGTTTACCAATAATTTCTACCGATTTTGCTGATTGATTTTCGAGATTTATAAGTCCTGTTTGTTTCACTGCAAAATGTAGCAATTTTTATAATTTTTGTTTGTTTCCCGAGAAAATTTAGGAATTTTCCGCAGATTTTAACTTTGATTTTGATTATTTGCAGCTTTTGTTAGTTTCCCGAGAAAATGCAGCAAATTTATATATGTTTTGCTGTTTGATTTTCAAAATTTATAGGTACTGTTTGTGAAAATGTATGATTTTTGGTTACTGATTTTTCTCTAAAAAGCATAGTTTTTGTTTGTTTCCCGGGAAAGTGAAGGTTTTGCCTATGATGAGAAAATGGTATTCGTGTAAATTGTATGATAATTTGTGATTACATTTCACCTACTGCCTTCCTTCTGAGGCTCAGATTACAGTTTCATTTTGATTTTCATAATTTTGTAGTTTCTGTTTGTTTCTCGGGAAAATGTAGGAAAATTTTGTGAAGAGAGCTTCGAATGATGATTTGAAACGCATAGTTCAGCTGATAATCTCTGTGATTAATAACAACAGCATAGTCTTTCGCTCCTATCTGATGTTTCTCTCTTCAAATTTCTATAAAAAAATTTGAAAAATTTAAATGATTTTGGTTGAAAATTGAAATCAAATCTTTTATTTTTGCAATGTTAGAAATATTAATATAGATAAATGATAAATTTAAATATAATTTGAGCTCTTAATTGTATTATTGGAAATTATGGACAATACTTGAAAATTAAACAATATTTGAAAATAACAAATTTGAAATCCAATTGTGAATAAGTTCGTTCAAATTGGTATTTTATATTTTAAAATATTAATTTAAATTGATGTAATTCAAAAAATTTAAATCAACAAAAGCAAAAGGTTATCACTTAAATGGGTATTTTATATTTTTAAATTTATTTAAATTTGTTTTAATTTAAGAAATTTAAATTAACAAAAGCAAGAGGATATTACTTGATATGGGTAATGTAAGTTGAGTTTTGACCTAACAAAATTTGAGATTACAATAATTTTTTAATTTATTTTATTGGCAAATTGTGCTCTTATTGATTTGTAAGCATGAACTAAGTATAAGTAAATGAGGAAAAAAATATAGGTTTGATGGTGACGGTATCTATTACAGATAAAAACAAAAAAATTGTACTCTTGTTGATTTGTAAGCATGAACAAAGTACAAGTAAATGAGAAAAAAATAACTTCGATGGTGACAATATCTATTACTGATAAAAATAAAATCGCGTCTCCAATGCAATCCGGTCAATGGTCGCGAAAGTTGAAAATGATGGTCTAAGTGTAGGGGTTGGGGGAAGATAAATTTAGAGGAAGGCTTGAGATGAGGTCGAGTCAATTTGAAAATGGGGTGTTAGGCTACTTTGAAAATTTTTTCGACTACTCGCCATTTAAATCATTTAAGAGAGCTTTGTAGAGATTTCGCGTTTAAGAGTTGTATTCTTTCGATTACTTTCTCTTTTGGGCTGCTAGCAATTGCTCTAAGTTACTTGTAAAAATTTCAAGTTCATGAAGCAATAGATTTTGGAGAAGCATGAGCCTCTCTAATTTTAGTGAAGGTTCATGCCGTTAGTTTGAGTTAATATTGTGAATTTTACTGATATGTTGTTGACATGTCATTTATAAATATTTAAATGAAATAAAGTCACTACTGATCCCTCTACTATACATTCACATCACATTGATCCCTCTACTAATTTTTAAATTACCTTCACCACCTCAACTATCTAAACTCATCACAAATGCCCAAAACTCAATTTTTGTAAACACA
>JAYMTK010005005.1:0-10594 GCA_036897405.1 Pelargonium myrrhifolium | reverse complement strand
AGAGAATTCTACAGCAGAGGTAAGATTGAATGCAAGATACTAGGCTCACTCAAGTTGTATGCCAAAGTTTAGCCAATTTCACGTTTGTTTCGACACTTATAAACATAAGTCCTGTTGTATCGAAATGTGCAGTTGCATTCTAAATTCGAAGACACGGAGGAAGTCACCAACAAACAGACCATTGAAGATAGTGTTATCTCACCAGATCCGATTAAAGAAGAAAAAATGGACTCTCAAGAAAATGTGAAGGAGGAAGGAGAGGACACCAATGAACAAAGCATGAAAGAAAGCAACCCTAGAGACCTTTCTCTAGACTATGTTGGAGATGATCAACTCAAGGAAGCAGAGAATTCTATAGTAGAGGTAAGATAGAATGCAAGATAATAGGCTTACTTATGTTGTATGTCAAAGTATAGCCAGTTTCTCTTATGTTTGAACACTTAATAACATAGAATCCTCTCGTGTCGAACTGTACAGGTCCATCCTAAGATCGCAGACACAGAGTTAGTCACCAACGAACAAACCATTGTGGGTAATGTCATCCCACCAGATCCAAATAAAGAAAAAATGGACTCCCGAGAAAAAGAAAATGAGGAAGGAGAGGACACCAATGAATACAGCATAACAGAAAGCTACCCTAGAGACCATTCTCAAGATGTTGTTGGAGACGATCAACTCAAGGAAGCAAAGGTAAAATTGGATGTAAGATAATATGCATACTCAAACTGTATGTCAAAGTTTAACAAATTTCTCTTAAGTTTCAAAACTTACTAACATAGAACTCTCTCGTATCGAACTATAAAGGTGCATCGTAAGATTGCATACACGGAGGAAGTCTCTAACGAACAAACTGTTGGAGCTATTGTTATCTCGCCAAAGCCAATTAAAGAAGAAGAAATGGACTCTCGAGAAAAGGAAAAGGAGGAAGGAGATGAAACCAATGAACACAGCATAACAGAAAGCTACCCTAGAGACCTTTCTCTAGATTCTGTTGGAGATGATGAACTCAAGGAAGCAGAGAGTTCTGCAGCAGAGGTAAGATTGAATGCAAGATACTAGGCTTATCCAAGCTGTATGTCAAAGATTAGCCAATTTCTCTGCTGTTTCCACACTTGATAATATTAAACCATCTCGTATCGAACTGTACAGGTGCATCCTAAAGTCGCAGACACAGAAGAAGTCATCAACAAACAAACCATTGAAGGTAATTTTATCTCACCAGAGCCAATTAAAGAAGAAAAAATGGACTCGAGAGAAAATGAAAAGGAGGAAGGAGAGAACACCAATGAACAATGCATGTCAGAAACGTACCCTAGAGACCTTTCTCTAGATTTTGTTGGACATGATCAACTCAAAGAAGCAGAGAATTCTACAGCAGAGGTAAGATTGATTTTAAGATACTAGGCTTATTCAAGCTGTATGTCAAAGTTTAGACTATAAATTTTTGACGATACGAAACTTAATTTCCTATGCTGATTTTTCAGGAGCTAGAGACTGCTGGAGCAGTAGAATATACCCAAAATCGAACAATCCAAGATAACGAAATCACTCAGAGGATCTCTGATACTACATTGGTGAAACAAGAGGAAGGTCTGGAAGAAGCAGCCAGTGTGAACATGGCTCCAATGCAAGCTATCACAGAGGATGAAAGAAATGAGGGCAACAAATTTGCTGCAGTGGGTGAAGACCATAATGATAATGGTTTGGTTGAGTGTAAAGAAATAATAAGCTCTAAAGACAATAGAAATGAAGCAGAAGAAGACAAGAATAGCAAGTTGCAAAGCATAAAAGAAGGAAGTTCTCACCTTTCTCCAGATTTTGTTGGAGAAGATTCAATCATAAACTTCCCGGGCAATGAAAGGGAAGCAGATAAGTGTAACGAACAGGTTAGCTTGACCGGGAGATTTCAGGAGCTAGAGACTGCTGGAGCAGTAGAGAGCATTCAAAATCAAACAAGCCGGGATAACGAAATCCCTCAGAGGATCTTTGAAACTACAATAGTGAAACAAGAGGAAAATCTGCAAGAAGCAGCCAGTGTGAACATTGCTCCAATGGAGCCTTTTGATGTTGAGAAAAATATTGCTGATGAAGTCCAAAAGAATTTGGATGAAGGGCCACATATTCCTCTGGAGCCAAAGGCTGAGAAAAATACCTCTGAATCAAAGAGGGAAGAAATGGATGAGCATGCTAATCAAAGTGAGATTTATGAATTGCCAACTCAGAAAGACGATGAAGCATTGAATCTAGGATCGAAGAAGGAGAAAGCTGAAGACGAAGAGCTATCTACTGTCTCCTCAAAATGTGTACCACTGGGCACAAGTACAGACACTGCAAAAGCTATCCAGGAACTAGAGGACTCCGCAGTCAGTTCAAAGGCAGGTCCTGAATTAGAGAAAGCAGCAGATGAAATGGAAGAAAGAGCACTTATCCCTGAACTTGACAGTAAAAATCCAAGGAAAGAGGTTAGAGCAAGACAACCCTTTTCTACATATATAGTAAATCACATATTAATATAGCAATTAGCACCAATAGCTTTCCTTCTCCATGTCATGTATGGTACAACTCAGCACCATGGACAGAACCACTGACGAGCAGTAAAATGCCCCAACAAGATTGACTTGTCCCATTTTTCTATATAAAAACTGAGATGCTCACTATATTATTGTTTAGATATTGAACACAAAGATCAATTAAATTATTACATCCATTATTTTGTAGCTACACCGTATGGTCCATCTTATGCATCCAACTTTGGTGTTCATATCCTATACAACTGTCTAAGTTCATAATCATTTCAATTCCATAGGAAAGCATACACTCACTTATAATAGGTTTATAATTTATATGATAAACCAAACTCAACCTTTTACTAATCAATCAATATGGAACAGAACCTTCAACCAACTAAACCTGATGAGAAGCTGGAATGCACCTCCGAATTACTGGCTGAAGGTGATAGTAATGAAATGCTCCCTGAAACGGATGACAGTCAAAACGAAGAAAACAGCAATATAGTTGAGGGTCACAATTGGAAGTTTGTTGAGGAACAAATTATCAGACAACAGTTTCAAGAAAGTGACAGGGAGACAAAAGAGAATATTGAGCCCAAATATGAGCTTCAAGATCATATTGATAGCACAGAAAATCCAAAGGAGAACATAGTTGAAAAAGTTTGCTCTGATGAGGTTAGGATAAACTCTTATGCAGTCATATTTTATTTTATACAAGTAGTTTCCTTAGTTATCTTAATTTTGTTGGCATATACTGCTGAACAGATTCAAAGGGGGGTAGACAAACATGATGAAAGTCAAAAAAACAAAGGAAAGGTCATAGAGGAAGAGAATAATGAAAAGGATCATACAGTTTCTCTTGATGTTGAAATAGTTGATAAGGTCAGCTCAACATTAACAGATGAATTGTTTTAAAAGAAATTATCATTTGCTTTTCACATTTCTTTTATTCATGATTATTAATCTTGGAACATTGATACTTTAACAGAGGGGAGTCTCTGATCCAATATGTACTCAGTATCTTGAGGTTCTAGATACTGAGAAGAAAGACCCAGGGAACTCAGCGAAACAAAGCATAATTATGAAAGACCAAGAAGCTTCTGATGTTACAACAAACCAAGGAGTCTCTGATACAAGTTTAACGTCTGAGGTTCAAGGTGTAAAAGAAAATGATGAAACTGAATCTGGGAAAAAACTAGATATAGAAAAGCTTGATGCAGATGCAGATGCAGATAATGTGAGCATAGACATACCAGAGCCAAGCTTGGGGGAACCACAGTTGGATATCAAACCAGTAGATGCCTTCATGATTTCCACAAAAGAAAGAGTTATGGAAACAAGTGAAACAACTGGGGCTAGTCTACACAGTTGTGAAGCTCACAGCATGAAGCCTGGAGAGACCACCCAAGACTTGGCATCTCAACTCTCAACTTATGATCAAGATAAAACAGATAAAGAGTGCATAGTTGTAGAAGATCCAGAAGCAGATGAAGTCAACAGAAGCCATGAAGTTTCTGATACACTTTTTAAGTATGAAGATCAAATTGTAAAAGAAACTGATGCAGATGAACCTGGCACAGCTGTAAGAACGATAATACCAGAAAAAAGCTTGGGGGAACCAAAGGTGGATGACAAGCCAACAGAGGTCTTTCCCAATACCTCATATGATAGAGATCTGGAAACAATTAAAGAAGTTGATAGCATGAAGCTTGAAGAAACCAGCACTGACTTGGTGTCACAACTCGCGAATTTTGATACTAAAAAGGAAGAGGAAAAGAGTCTAACCAAGGAAGATCCAGACATGTCTGGAGACTGTGGGATACAAGAAACCGATGAAAAGCTAACTCAAGAAAAGCATGATGCAGATGAAGATGACACAAGTCTGATTACAGCAAGGCCAGAGATAAGCTTGGGGGACTTAAACATGGTAGACAAGCCACTAGAGGACTTTCTTGTTACCTCAGATGAAAAAGCTCTGGAAACAATTGCAACAACTGAGGCAAGTCTACATGGTGATAAAGTTCATAGCATGAAACTTGAAGACACTAGCTCCCACATGGTGTCTCAACTCTCAACATTCAATCATCATAAAACAGAGGAAGAAAGTGTCACTGAGGAGGATCCAGAAGTGCATGAAGTCAGCAGAAATCAAGGAGTTTCAGATATTATTTCACTGTCTGAAAATCGCAGTGAAAGAAAAACAGATGTAACTGAAGCTGGGGAAAATCAAACAGTAAAAAAGCTTGATGCAGAAAAAGATGACACAAGTGTGAGTAGGGAAGCACCAGAGACGGACTTGGGGGGAGTACAGCAGGATGACAAACCAGTAGACAACTTCAATACTACCTCAGATGACAGAGTTCTGCAAACAGTTGAAATAAGTGAGCCTCATCTACACAGTGAAGTTTATAGCTTGAAGCCTGAAGGGACCAGCTCTGACTCATTGTCTCAACTTTCAACTATTGAACTTGAGAATGCAAAGAAAGAGGGTGTAATTGTTGAAATCACCAACGCTGAGTCCAGCAATCAGGGTGATGAAGAAAAGGATGAATCCGGGCAAAGCATAACTCCAGGAAAAATCTGTGTGATAGAAACCTCTGAAATGCTGACAGCTGTAGCAGCAGAGACAAACTTTGGGGAAGCCCAAATTGATGACCAACCTGTACAGGACGTTACAGTTCCCTCAGATGAAAGAAGTCTGAAACCAGTTGAAACAACTGAGGCAATTCTACCAGGTAAAGAAGTTGACACCATAAAGCTTGAAGAGACCACTTCCACATTGGCATCTCAACTCCCAACAGTATATGGTGAGAAAGTAGAGAGAGATGCTGCAGAAGTTTCAGATGCAAATAAAGTTCAGGAAACAGAAATATTTTCGGATGTAGTTTTCGTGTCCAAAGATGAGGCTAGTGAAGAAACTGGGAAAAACCATGTAGTGAAAAGGCTGGATGAAGACGACACGTCTGAAGCTCCAACAGCCACAACAATAGAGACAAGCATTGTGGAAGCCCGACCAGATGAAAAGCCAGAAAAGGCCTTTGCTAGTAAACAAGATGAAAAGGGTCTCAAAGACATTGAAATGACTGAAGCTAGTCTACAAGGTGAAGAAATTGACTGCATGAAACTTGAAGAGACCACTTCTGACAGGGTGTATCAACCCCCAACTATTAATCATGGGAATACAGAGGAAAGAAGTGCAGCTGTAGATGAAGACAGAGTTGAGGATAGCAAATTATCTTCTAATGTCACTTTTGAGTCCACCAGTCAGAGTGGTGAAATTGATGAAACAGAGAAAAGCCAAGCTGCAAGAACGCCGGATGCAGATGGAAGTTCTGAATCTGTGACAGCCTCAGAGGCAAGCTTGGAGGACACTCAGTTAGATGACAAGCTTCAAAAAGCCCTTACCACCTCCACGGATGAAAGAAGCCTGGAAATAATTGGAACAGCCGAAGCTGGTCTATCAGGTGAAGGAGGTAGCAGAATGATAATTGAAGAGACCAATATGAACTTGGTGTCTCAACTTCAAACTATTGATCATGAGAATGCAGAAAAGGAGAACATAACTGTGGGAACCCGTGATGCAGACACAGTTGAGGAAGCCAAAATATCTTCTTATGCAGCAAATCAGTTCAAAGATCAAGAGGGAGAAAACCTAATCATGGAAAAGCAGAATCCAGATGAAACTTCTCCAACGGTGACACTCATTACTGAAGAAGCAGGCTTGGAGAAAGGTGGACAAAGTCAGATTGAGGCTATGACTAGTACCCCAGACGAGCGAATTGTAGAAACAATTGAGGTTCCACAGAATGAAGTTGGAAGCCTGAAGCTTGAATATAACTCTTCTAATGTGTCATCAACTGATTGCAAAGATGCAGAAGAAGTTAAGGAAACCAAACAACGTACAGATGAAGTCTTGGAATCTGGAGGAGGTCTTATAGGAACTGATAAAATTGGTGAAAGCCTAGCTGGGGAGATGATAAATCCAGATAATATTGAGAATGAAATTGCAGCTGAACAGATTCCCACAGCAGAAAAATCAGAAGAGCAACTTCAAACATCAACCTCTACATTGCCCATTGAAGAACAAGAGCATAAATCTACAACCGCAGTCAAGAAGTTAGAAGAAGATAATGTGAAGGAAGTTAAAACAATAGAAGATCATTCGGCCACAATGGTACCTGATGAGCCATCCTTGCAGAAGGAACAAGACCAGGAATTCAATGCTCCCAATCAAGGGATCAAATCCGATAAGGATCAACAGAGGGACAGTTCAAGTGCAACATGTCAGGGAGAAGGTAGACTTTTGGATGGAGTTTTTGAACTGGAGTGTCAAGAGGAGAAAGATGAGATTAAAAATGTTAGTTCTCTATCAGAAAGCAAACAAGTGACAGAAATGACAAGAACAAGCAAGGAAGATTCCGATTTCAAATCCGAGACAAGTGAAGGTGCTTCTCAGTCTGTGCTTGAAGTTTGCAGTCATGAAGTGCTCATGAAATCAGAAGATGAGAAACTCGTAGAGGCGAGTTGTGAAGGGACGGTAACTGATTTGAAGACTGAAGAGTATCAGAAAACAGATGAAGGAAGTCAAATCATATACTTTGAAGTTCCTAATGAAAAGGTCAGAGATATATTGAAAATTTCATACATATTTCTCCTTTTGTTTGCTCCTTGCTTGTTTGGCTGTAGTTTTTTATGTACTTAACCACAAATAACTCTGGAAACAAAACAGATCAAAGCAGAGATGGAAGGTTCCAACAGCCAAGAAGAACATGATCTAGATGCTGAAGAAATTTCAAGGGACAAGACAGACAAAATATCTCAGACCACCACAAATGGCACTGAGAATGAAGAGGTCAGAGGATAGGAAGTGAACATGTCCTCCTTTTCAAGTTTTTTTTCTTTTTCTTTTGTTCTTTAAAATTGAAAATGTCATATATTATGCAGTTATTCAGGGAAAGTAAGAACCCTGGAACAAGTGAGAGTATGGAAGAAAGAATGAAGACAAAAGATCAATTTGTTGTAGACTCTGACTGGATATCCATGAAGGATGAAACAGATATAGAGAGGTTCCCAGATGAACATGAAAGAAAGAATGACGAGACAAAAATCAAGGAAAACCTGGAGAATCAGAATTGCGAAATGATCTCCGGAAACAGCACAGGAAAAGCTACTCTAACATATGAGGTAGGTTACAATAACATATCATCCTTTCTTTGCATTAAGATTTTAAATATACTCCATAAATGCTAGAATATCAATCAAAAAAAAAAAACTGCATCTCTGAAAAACATTTCTCAAAAAGAACTCAAATAAAGATTGACAAAGAACTGTAACAGTTAAAGTGACGTTGCCATTTTGTTCACATGGTTCACATTGAAGAAAATTGGCTTAATTAGCTCAGAAACAAGGCAACATTAGTCTATGTTATACAGAAACATTAGATTATTTCAAATAAACTGCTCATGAAAAAATGGAATACAAAGCCAGACTCATGGTTCATAATCTAAAGACCACAATGTTCGGTTAGGTGTCCAGTAGAAGAACTACAAGCTTATTACCCACAAATAACTTGTAATCTTTTATGACGCCGAAAATTTGAGATCTAATCATTAATATTAACAAAGAAAAAAAAAACTTCAACCTCCATTTTGATCTTGGAAAGAACTAAGAGAACATGAAAAATGGTAAAAAATATATTACATCTTCTAGAACCTTCTTACAGTTATTTCATTCTTTCCAAGATCATATGACGGCCATAAAGATAATACAATAAAATTTCAAAAAGAACATAAAATGACAAGCTTTTCATTATATTTTATACCCAGGAATCTGGTATGGCAGAGAGATCTGAAGAAGGCACCATGACCAACAGAGAAGTCAGTGAAATCAATCCAGACAGTGAGCAGCAAGTGCAACCCTCTCATTCAACAGCTCAAAGGCAGATTCCAGAAGAAAACCTAAATGAAAACACAGAGACAGTGATTTCAACAAGGACAGAAGATGTTTCACCAATGCTGAACGAACCAAATGCAGCAACCCTGGAACTTGATGCTACAGAGTTTGATCCTGAAGTGAAAAGCGTCGAATATGGAGGTAAACAAACGTGTGATTTGAGTGAAAAAACAACAGATGAGTCCACAACAATTGATTCAAATAAGATTTCATTATCTCACCTCCTGCAAAGATCAAAAAAAGAAACTCTGCAAGTGGCTGGACACTTGACGGAACAAGAAAAATCAACAGTCAGCCAGGAAGAAATGAAGACTCAAGTGAAAGAAACTGTGTCAGTTGAAGAACCCAAAACAGAAGACGAGGATGGAGAAGAGCATGAGAAGACAGACCAGACAGATCCAGGTTCTGATGCTCCAGTCATCGTTGAAGCCTCTAGAGATATTGATGTCAAGACTGCACATAAAAAATCTCATGGTATCCTATCAGGTGTGGGGTCAAAAGTCAAGCATTCAATCTCAAAGGTAAAGAAAGTCATTACTGGTAAATCCTCTCATCCAAAGACTCTATCACCAAAATAGTATACGAAAGTTGATGATTCCCGACAGTAAAACCAGTGGATGCGACAACTTTCATGCTCAAGGGCTTGTATTTAGTTTGATGCTTAGATTGTGTATGAAGTTTTGGAAGCGCTGTGTATATGTTACGTGCTGCTTGAGTGATTTCAAATTCATCATTTGTATAAAGCCAATAAATAACTTCCTCCACTGCAATGTGATTCTGAGGCGACATTAGTGAGGCATATGGATTATCCAGAGGCCAATATATTTATCAATTTGTTTCTTCTTTGTGAACATGGTTGTCAAGATAATCCTAGAAAATAAAAAGATGTGTAAAACCTAAAATGGCAATGAAACTCTGAATTTGTTCTTGAAAAGGCAATGCCAATTCCCAGTAAGTATACAATAGGCACAACCACATAACTGACTTAGCATGTCTAGAAGATAGAAAAATACCAGTGTTGATTTAAAAGAATGAGCTAACACAATATAGTTGACTAATTATGTAATCAAAAAAGAAAAGGATTGCACATCAATTATGGATTCAAGACAATAAAACTAATACTGGACACCATGGGAGATGCACAGTTGCAATTGACAATTGCATGTGCAACATTAGGCAGATAAAAACACAAGGCAAATTCTTACTACAATCATATCGTCCAAATTGTTAGAACCATAATTCTGAATATGCAAAGGTTCTCTAGGAACCATACCTCACAGAGAAGACAAACAACCATGGAAGACCTGTTGGATAAACATCGATGTCACCACAATCTTTACTAGCTAATTCACCCTGCAACCAAAACCACCCATGAACAACATTTTTTTTTAATTCTCACGGGTAAATTCCCAAGAGACGTCTAAATCGTGTCCTTGCAGCACAATTAAAGCCCTAAATTGGTTGTCTCTAAATCCATGCTCTAAAGCTGAACCAAGCAGCTTAAACATTCAACCATTGCCATTTCCTAACCAAAAATAGACCTAAGATGCTGAAAATACATAGTAATGTTCATAGAAGTCGTTATTAGACTAATAAATTTCAAGAACGAGAAACCTAACAGGAAACAGCTCAAAAACTACATGTATAATGATTGATTCGTGGGGTTGAAATTCGGAACGAAACCAATATTCATCACAAGTTCATTTATGAAGGAACAATATGAAAGAAATTAAGAGCAATACTAATAGCTTATTTTTGACGGAAATGCTGCATTGGAGCCGCCGATCAGACACCGCCATTGTTGAATGGTCCTGTTTTGTTTTCTGCTCGAGACTGAACTTTTTCTCAGCGCTCTCCTTTCTATTTCAAAATCACATATCCCACTCTAACGCGCCAATGAATAGCAAGAAGCGCGGAATCCACCGTTATTTATTTATTTATTAATTTACATGTCAAAAACAAATTTATACGTGAACCAACTTTAAAAATTATTCTTAATAATTTGTGTATAACTAGAGTAACTAAATTCCTATAAATAAAAAAAAGTAATTGAGAAAATGGTCAATTTGGTACACTTAAAAGTTTTATTTGTTCATTTTAGTACGTAAGAAACTTTATTTTTCAATTTGGTA
>JAYMTK010005004.1:0-10595 GCA_036897405.1 Pelargonium myrrhifolium | reverse complement strand
ATATATATATATATGTGAAATGCATGGACAACTAAAACATTAAAAAGAGATTTGACATTTGCGTAATGTCAACTCTCATCATATGGAAGTTCGCTCTAGTAAGCACACAATACTTCATGAAATGGGTTAAAGTAGAAGCAACGACTCCAATCACGGAAAAGAAAGTGATCAAATTTGTCAAGAATAACGTTTATCTGTAGGTTTGGAGATATAAGGATCATAGTCACGGAAATGAAATTTAGTTCATGAATAAGATGTCCAAAACTTTTTACAAAAGAAAAAAAGGGATAAACTATAAGGCAGAGGAAGTGGCACACCCACGATGAAATGGCCAACCCAAAATCACCAAAGGAACAATCCTATTGGATCTAAAAAGAAGGTGCAAAGAAGTCAAAAGAAGATGGTGCATAAAAATCATAAGTTAAAACGACAAATGAAGACACAACATATGACACCCAAGCGTCGCGTCTTCCCGCTTCATGACTACTAGACCTACTCAAAGTGCATGTGCTCGAAGCATGTGGCTCCTCTAACTAGCTCCTAGACCGTGGCATTTTGTTTCCAGAACACAACTCCTAGAACAGGACTCCGCAAACTAGCTCCCTGATTGCGAATCCTCGGACTTGCTCTTAGAACGTGGTTATAAGTACAACGGTTTTTTCAAGTCTATTTGACGACATAAGATTATGTTAAGGGCGTACGAGGTCATTGGCTAGGCCCATAGTCAATTTGAGGCATCCAAGACCGCGCGACATGTCCATCTTCTGCACGTTGCATCTAAGACCTTGTGTCATATTCACAAGCTGCATGTTGTGCCTAAGACCGCACGCCAAGTACATTGGTCGCGCACTATGTCTAAGAGTGCACGCTAAGAGCCCGCGTGCCTAATCCATTGTTCATCTAAGAGCATGGGAAGCAAAGCCACAACCAATCGTGCATCCTCCATATTTGCAAAGGGTCAAGCTCACCATAGTACACGGGATTGTCGCAAAAGCCTCTCAAAAATTGTGTGTACCATGCACGGGCTCCACCTCATCCGCACAGTCAGCCTAGCCATGACACTTAGAATTTTCGCGACAACGTTTGGGCACTCGCGGCAACAGTTCGCTCGAACGCCCGTTAGCCATGTTCTTCAAGCCCAAATCACTTTTCAATGTCGGGGAAAGATAATGAAACATAATGAATTTTTTCAAGGGTCCAAATCACCTACCCAAAACATCTTGAAGGCTCTTTGTGTTGCCGAACAAACATTGAGAGGCTTTTAGAGGCTTTGACGCACACCTCTTTGCATGAGGGATGTGCGTAAGCTCTCAGACTCACCCGACGCTCGCGTACGACGCACTCAAAAAACAAAGGACTAACTCACGAGACTCTAAGATGCTACCACACGTGGTAAGGGATTTTAGGGTCTTCAAAGTACACCTTGACACACAAGGGAAATACGTAATTCTCCGACTCTCACGACGCCCACATACGGCACGTCCGGGATACAATAGCTCAAGCCATAAGTGGGCCAAAAGTAGACCCCACCTTACCATCAACCAATCACGTGTCCACACGTGGTAACCATTGGTGGTTAGTATAAATACCCCTATCTTGGTCAAAAGGGGATCCTTCATTCTCTCACTTCATTTTATCTCCCTAGTTTCTCTTTCTAGAAACGCTTTTTAGAGCTATTGTGATTCCGATTGAGAACTTACTCACACAGGATGCGGTGTCCCGAACAACCCTAGGGTTATCATTCTTTAGTGTGTTGTCTTGCATAAGTCATATGTGTTAGACCCCAGGGTCGAAGCTCAACGTACATTGGCCATCGTGTATCGCTCATTGACATTGGTCCCTCGCACATTTGACTTAGAACACTAACAGTTAGCAAAATACCTCAGCACATGAAAAATACAAAAACAACTCTAGTGTGCCATTTTGACCATAAAAAATAGGCAAATATGTGGTCATACCAAACAACCTCACGATCTACTATTAGAGAAACCTCATTCAGCTTGACATACAAATCCTAGGTAGTGGTGCCAGTAAAAGTTCAATTACGAAGAGTCATCCATTTTGACCAAACCAAGAACAATGATGCACTAAGAGAAAATCTAGATCTATTGGTAGAAAAAAGAAAAAGACACAGAGCACAAATGTGTAACACAAAATACTAGCAACTAATCACAAAATACTGCAGAGCACAACATAGAAGAATGTCCATAGGCAACTTAATTTTGCGAAAGGTCGAAGTACCCTAGAAAGAAGGATAACATATAAAGTTATCTATGAATTTGGAATGACCATACTAAGTCACAAAGGTAGACCGACAAAGCGCATATCACTTAGAGGACCTAGCAAGACACACAATCTCAAGAACATAAAGATCATACACTTGCATAAATACTACATGCAAACAAAAACTCTGTAATATCTTCATGTGATCAAATAAAATCACTCTTTATTATTAGACTACCCACAAATCCTAGAATAATCAGCACGTATCGCAAACAACGAATGTTACACTCACTCTGAGACGGATCGACACTACACCACGGGTCCATAGAAAAATCAATACTTAACGCAAACAATGAATGTTATGCTCACCCCCGAGAAATTTTTCGGCATTAAACGCCACATGTCCTCAGAGGCAATCAATATTTAATGCAAGTAGTGAATGCTATGCTCACCCTTGAAACACCGATCGACGCTCAACGCCACGAGTCATCAGGGGAAATCAACACTTAGAACAAGAAACACATGATAATTTCACACCTAAGACATTGATCGGTGCTCGACACCACATGTCCTCGGGGGCTATCAATATTTGTGCAAAAAAATAAATGCTATGTTCACCCTTGAGACACTGATCAACGCTCGACGCCACGAGTCCTCGAGGGAAATCAACATTTAATGTAAGCAACGAATGTTATGCTTACCTTTGAGATATTGATCGGTGCTTAATGTCACGGGTCCTCACGGGTAATTAATACTTAGCGCAAAGAACGAATGCCAAACTAACCCACGAGACATTGAATAGCGCTCGACGCCACGGGTCTTTGGGGACAATCAACACTTAGCACAAGAAACAGATGGTGTACTCAACCCCGAGACACTGATCGGCGTTCAACGTTGTCTTTGAGGGCAATCAACACATATCTCAAGCAATGAATGCTAAGCTCACCTCCAAGACACTAATCAAAACTCGACGCCATGGGTCCTCGAGGGCAATTAACATTTGGCGTAAGAAAAAACGCTACGATAACACCTGATACAATGATCGGCGCTCAAAGACATGGGTCCACAAAAGCAATAATAATAAATATAAATAACGATAGCTCGTAGTGAAGAAAAAAGTATTGGATAAGACCAACAAGTTCGTTTACACACACACAAAAAAAAAAGTCAAACGGCCGCTTTTAAGACACAATAGGAAACTTTACCATAGACTCCAACATCGAATTGATAATATACAAGTGATCAAAATCATGAAACTTGTCAAATGCCCATTAGCAATGATCAAAACAACACTTGCAGATGGCACAAACAAAGTCAGCAACCCAACGTGGACCTACATAGGTGTGTGCGCACGTCTTAAACATCGCACATACATCACCGCCCTAACAGAGCAGTAGAAGAACAATTAACGTTGACATTAGTGCTCACGTTAGAGGAAACTCCACGACACAAAGCTCTTATGTCACGAAATTGTTTCTCCCGAACTTTTATACTCTCTTCAAAATCCACTTAGCAACCGACCAATGTCGATTTTTCTATTTAACCTTGAAACACTCTTTCAACATCTTTCGAACACACACGCTCAAACACGGTAGCATCCAATACTCACACTTTCGTACACATCAACTACACTTGGATCTTTTTCAACTGAACAGACACCTTGGCAGAAGCGATACAAGTTTCATACACACCATGAGAGCAAAATCATTATAAGGAGACCGAGTAGACAACCAGAACAAGCACGCTACACTGTTGTTACCACTCAATGACTCCATGGGCAAAAAGAAAAAAAATCTAGACACACGTTGCTCGACCGAGTAGACGGAAGCTCGACATCCGCACCTAAAATCAAGGCAAACAATCAAAGGCTTAAACACAAAGTTTGCGCCATCAACAATCGAAACATCTCAATCGATCGAACTCCCCACATTAGCACACAAACCTGCGTGTAGAATGCAACAACCCGCACATTTAACCTTTTTTCCATGAGAAGACAATACAACTTCTCGTGCCAATGTGTGACTACTCAAAGACAATCGGGCATGTCAAAGCCAGGAGTGGAACCCATTTTACCCGAACAAGGCACAAGTGACCAACAATAGTAACTCTATCGCCATGCCCCAACGGTCAACTGCTACGGCCAAAGTCCCAAACACCACAAGTCGATCAAAAATAACTTTATGAACGCGTCGAACAGGGAATAGCGAAAATTCAAACTTGTCCTTAGGCTCTAATTTGACAATAAAGGGGATGACTTCAATGGTTTGAGCATGTCCAATCGGAACTTGAGGAATGAAATGAACATGCTAGTTTGACTTGCTACACGAAAATTAGTTCGGTATTGTATATCGATTCCAACCAAGACGGCGGCGACGTGAAATCAAACATCATCCTCAGTGCACAAAAATAAGCGCAAAATAAAAAATGTTGGCACATTAACATATGAAAATTTATAAACAAAAAGGTTGAAGGTCAAAAGGCGCACAAACACCAAGCAAAAGGCATAAACATACTACCAATATGGGCGGCAAGTGATGATATGAGGAATATACAAAATTCCAACTCACATCTTTAACCCTACGATGGAGCTAAAAAAGGCATTAAAGCAATACAAAAGAAAGATATCCAAGTTAGACATCAGAGGAATTGTCGGAGAAGAGATGTCATAAAACACCAGAGTTGGAGATGAAAAAAAGAGTGGTAACACATACATAGAATGTAATCCTCCTTAATCTTTTATCAGGAGACTAACATTAACATTAGTTTACTGAATCAAAGCAAGGAACGCACTTTCCAGATAAAAACGCAAACTCAATTTGAGTGAGATAGAGGCTGATACTGCGCAAGCTCAATCGAGCATATTTGAAGAAAAAACAAGACAAGTTTTGTCAATGAGACTATATACAGAGCTTGTGGAAGATGCACATATATCCAATTTTGGGCTTCAAATTCAATTCAACACATATTATATATTTCTCGCACACAAATATATCCCATAAAACATATTTACAAGTTGTAAAATATTTTTCCCTATCCAACATGTGAAAACTAAACACAACACTCTGGCACATGAATTGGGCTGACACTACCTAAACTCAATTGGCTGAGACTTGTATGATCTTGGAAAAGTTAAGGGTGAGGTCAAGTGTTGTAAGAGATGCATGCATAGCCTGAATGCACCATAAGAAAACTAGCAGAAATAGTGTGTCAAAGACAAGGAAGGAGGATCTAATTGATTAATTTATTCACCTGCCAGCTGGAACGGCCAACCCAAGTTCACTACGTTGTTCTTCATCTGGTTGCAAGCTCCCTGGAATTGCACCAAATGCTCTTCGTGTTGCCTCAAACCCAGAAGCCACGTGATGCACAAAAGCCGATGCATCCTCCATTTTCCTCTGTAGGTTTAGTGACAGGGACAAAAACTTCATTCCTGGAGCAGGCGTCTTAGCCAGTGTTTTTGCATTATTCAGCTCCACTCCAGCTACCCTAACAAACCGCTCCGTGGCAGCCTCCCATGACAGCTCATGCCTCAGTGCATCAGTCATCTCGGAAGGCTCTTCTTTTAGTGCCTTGCTAGTGGCTTCAGCAAACTCTCTGCCTTTGTTGTACATTCGGCAATTTGGGAACTGCTTGAAGAAGTCATTTGAAGGATGATTGGCACATACGACAATTTTTCCCATCGCCAGCGCTTCAGCTGTAGCTGTGCAAACCACATCCGTGGTGCTCGGATTGAGGAACACTTTATAACTGGAAGAGGAAGAAGCAATTAGAGTGTCAGGAAGAAGGGCTACATGCAGAACAAAAGTTCAATAAGCAATTTCCTGGTAAGAGATTTAATTCTGTACATGATGTTTAGTCATCTGTGTACAAGCAAGCCAGATACGTAAAAGGAGAACAAAGGTGAAAGAGCTATATCTGCTAATATTGTTGCCAAGCACTATGAAAGGTTCTCCATCGTCCCAAAATGAGTGTCATGTTTATTCAATTTATTTGTCCCAAAATAAGTGCTCTCTTTCTATTTTAGTATGTGAATTACGAACGAATTGCCAATAATATCCTCAAGAAAAAGTTAAATCATAATCGCTTAAGTTTGTTATAACCAAGGTACATGAGGGCAAATCAAGCACTGACGAAACCACAGCTAATTGTCGCAAAAAGCGAAACAAGATAATCAGTTTGTGAGAGAGGGAGTATCATGGCTCCTTTAAAAGAAATAATAAAATAACTCAAAAAGACTAACAAGGGATATGGGTTTCCTGCATAGAAGTACTACAATTGTACATTCAAGTAACTTGATACAAACAAAAGAGGAATTGCTCCTAAAGGGTATTTAAACAGATCATTACAACTACAAATCATTCATTTTACTATGATCTAGATGTCCTTATTCATTGAAGTTGCATCTGGTATCATCTAATTCATAGAATGATTGGGATTTGGGACAACTTCTTATGGACAAAAGTTAGCATAACAGTCAAAAGATCAAGCAAGATATCCATCATTCATCATAAATGCAGATAAAGTAGTGAGTAGTCAAGATAGTATAGATGCATCAGCTACAAAAGCTTAATATTTTTTCCTAGAAAGCCTAAAGTGAATTAGAATTTTGGATCTCTAGGCATATGCGGTAGTTCACTTTATGTTAAATTTTGTCTCCAAAGGGGCGAAAACAATAATCAAACCAACATCATAAGAAAGATAAACAAGTCATAGGGAGCTTACTCATGGAATAATGGATCAGCATGATCACATCCGGGGTGAACCCTTACAGTTAGTTCCAATTTGTTAGCAGCTTCCTTTACCTGGTCAGAATCCTCTCCACTGCCGTACAAATCAATCTCTACACCAGCTAGATCCTTTTGGTGATCACGAAGAAGATTAAGTAGTTCCCTGTAGCCTTTACTCCATATCATCTTCCCAATGTAGTAAGCACCTTTAGTGAAAGCTCGATTCCCATTTTGTTGTTTTTCTCTCTTTATCTTGCCAATCTCAAGGAACTTGGGATTGACTCCATGAACGTTGCAAATTATGGAGTTTGGATAGTCTTGGGTGGCAGCTGATAATCTGATTACCTGTACTCACATAACGATGAAGTATGAATAAGCATTTCTCTGAAATGATAATAATAACCAAGATATGAGAATAATATCAGCATCCTTTGAAATTTTTTATAACTTAATGGACTGTTTGGAAACTCACATTTAATTCGAAATTCTAGATTTGGGTCAAAGACAATGTCTGGATGTATAAAGAATTTGGATTTTAGATTTGGCCCAATTGCAATAGAATTCAAAAAACACGACTAAGATATCATATTTCAGATGATGGCTCATATCCTGCCAATTCAGTTTGAAATTTCATGGTTTTCCAAACAATTGGATTAAATTTCATTTTCAAGATTTCAGATTAAAGGGTTTGACCTAATCAGTACTAGTAAGTCATACACACATGTACGCACATCTAACTCTTACATATATTTAGACTTGCATCATATGTGTGTGTGTGTGTGTGTGAATAAAGAATACGAGCCATGATTTTTTTTGGCTTAGGCTAAGCCGAACACTCATACCCACTCCACTAATTTGTGGGAGCGTAGCAATCCGCTGGATCTATAATTTTAATGAGGTGCCACAACCTCATAAGTGGCTTAGCCTAAGCCAAAAAAATTCTTGGCTTAAGCTCCTTAGCAATCAATTTGAAACACCGTAGGAAAATCATTTTCTTGGGAATATATTAGACTAAATGTTATTCACTCTAACTCTCTAAGATCATAACAGTATCTTTTTTATGATTTTAAGGAATAGCAAAGTTTCACACATACAGCATGAAGACGTTTAAAGAAACAAAGAGAGTTCACTGTTGCGCAGTATGAACTCTATAATTGGCAGGAACACATTACCATAAGAATCATTAGCAGATAGAGGATGTTGAAGAGGGGGCAAATCCTCCTTAAGCTAAGAAAAGATGAAGTTTCTATATGCTCCCAATAAGAAGATGGGTAAAACAGTAGCATACCATAAAAGAAACATTACATAGTTCATTGAGAAACTAAGAAAAGTAAGTATTTACTGTATTATTTCACCTGTCTTAATGCGAAGCTACAACAATAAACAATACCAGAAATAGGAAGTTCTATGAGGAAAGATTCTTAATTATCAGAGAAGATACCTTGTGGCAATAGATACTGACAACCCAACTGTTTATATGTTTGAGAAGAAATGCTTTCATTAGACCATTCTTCTCTCTTCTGGCATATTCCAAGTAATTTGTGTGAATAATTCCTACAACGAGACGAAATTTAGTTTTCCATCTCTTCCCGTGATGATACCAAGTAAGATGTTCAGGCTCCTCAAGAACGGCAATATCTGCTTCTTCATCAGGGATGATTTCTGATATATCTCCGACAGCAAGAATGCTCCTTTTATCTATGGAAAACTGAAAACAGAATGAAAAGAGATGAGAATAAGAAGCAAGATAAAGAACACGGCAGTAATATGTTCTAATGATGATTATCAGGCTCATAGATGAGGGTGTGCAATACATGCAACTGAACAAGACCCCTAATTTGACGATGCTCAATTTTTATAGTGGGTGTATTAGTGATCCAATTAAAGAAAAAGCGATTCGCTCTTCAAAAATATTGCAAATAGTTCAGTCATCATCGTTTAATTCTCCAATAAAAAATGGTCTATTTTCATTGATGAGACGAAGTTCAGTAAATTGATAAAGTTAAGTACAAGCCCAATATCGGTTCTCTCTCGGTTCCCTCTCCAAGGGTCTCTAGTATTTACCGGATAATCTTTTCTTGTCGAACACTTTAACACAATCAATACTTACAAACACATAAAGACACTTAATCATTCTTCTTCGCCTAACTCTATTGCATTACCAAAGTATCATAAGGTATATGTACTCATTGATACTGAACTTGTGAGATAAGGCGCTACTCTTTTCTTGTACTAATTGTCATTTTCGGTAATGAAATTTAAATTTAATTATACAATTTTTTAAACTTTTACCTTGATGGTTATGAAGCTCGAATAAAGGACAGCGAGCAAGATGGTGCTCAACAACTACAACAACCAAGTCTTTGGGATATTCTACTCACATTATCAATGGATTCAGCTTGGATCTCATTCATTAAATCAGGCATTAACATATATCCATATCAACTTAAATCTACCCCTACCCTTTTAATTTCTCCAAAGTCCTAACTAACTGAATTCTATCACATTTGGTTTCCCTAATTATATCTCCAATTGAACCTACACAAGTCTTCCCAGAAAGCATGGATGATATCAACAGCCAGAATTACCTTTCCAGGATAAAAGCGTATATTGAATGTAGATGTAAATCCGGTCCTCTCCTGGAGCCATTGTCGGACATACGACTCCTGCTCTGAAGGTGAAGAGAAAGCAAACTTGGAGGGGAAAACAAAGCGTTGGTCCTTGACGGACAACCACGGGATCACCAGGGTGACTTTCCTTTCCTCATCTTTTGCGAGATAAGCAGCGCGAAACAGAGGGTTCACAGCAGTCCCCGTCATCCATGGGAGGCTCGCAGTAGTAAATATTGCTATATGCTGCTTTTTCTCCATTCAATCATCACCCACGAATTTCCGACGCAATTCACAGATCTGATATTCTCGAAAATAGCGAAGAGAAATAGGCCGAATCTGGAAGAACCTGAGGTTTGGGAGAAGCAACAGAAAGAGATTTGTTGAGAAATAGAGGAATCTGGAAGCACCTGAGGTGTGGGAGAAGCAACAGACAGGGATTTGTCGTAGAGGAAAACAAAAAACGCAATACGTAATGATGTGTGATGCGTGTGGGGGAAGAGAGGGAGGGAAAAGGGATATACTTGACTGACTTTCAGCTACTCTCTTGTCGTTAAGGTTTGGTCATCTTCTTCCTAAAAATGACTTTTACCCCAGGAAGGAGGCAAGTAAAATGAAAGAAAAAGAGGGTTAATGATTAAACACGATCGATTTGCATGTGACTATTCTAAGGTTCAATTTTAACTTTTGACTACCTCAGGGGCCTTCCGTCCAAAAACCATCAGTTAAGTGGTAAAAAGACTAAATTGTCCTTATTATATAATTTTAAATATAAATAATAATGATTAAAAAATTAAAAAATAAATAAAAAAAAGAATGTTGCCGAAAAATTCAAACTCTCGCCGGAAACTTGAAGTGTTGAATTTTGCAGAAGGGCAAAATGGTCATTTTCAAAAAGATTGAGGTCATGTGCAAGACACATGATCAGAAAACGGAATATTCCGTAACGGAGAGGTCCCCTGGCATAATACAGGGTAGTCAAAAGTTAAAATAGAACCTTAGGGTAGTCATATGCAAATCGTGTATAATACAGGGG
>JAYMTK010005003.1:0-10595 GCA_036897405.1 Pelargonium myrrhifolium | reverse complement strand
TGGTTGGTAAAAAATAGACAAAATAAATACAAAAATTAAATGCAACTCATTACTAACTTAGATTTCATTTAAATTTATCCATTTAGTAAGTTCAAGTCCAAAGCACATAAATAGAATATAAGCAAAAAAAAAAACACACACAATTTTTTTCACCCTACATAAAAATCGGTCGGACCAGTCAGACCGGTTACTGGGTTTTACGGGTTTTGATCGGATATGACTGGGTTTGACCAACCAACTCAGCATGCATATACTCGGACCGGTGACCCTACCGAATACCAGTTCAACCGGTCGAATCGGTCCGATTTTTAAAACACTAGTGGCAAACGGTTTGCTACCGCGCTCTTAAGTAAGATTTCATATTCGAAACCTTATGTACGCAGGATCTGGACGTAGCTGGGCAAAGCTCGACAATAGTACTCAAGCTCAATGTTAGTAATATAATATAGTGTGTAGAACATGGATTTTGGAGGGTTTTGTTTGGGGAGAAAAATGGTGCTCCACGACTCGATCCAGCTCATTTCAGACAGAAATAGCAGCAACCCACTTTCTTTCATGTGTCAGTCAATCTTAAAATTCACCTCAACTCAATTATGCAAATTTATACCACTACACCAAATAATTACAATTCTTGTCATCTTCATCATTATTAATGTTACTTCTTGTAGTGTTGTTTTATTTTATATTGCTATCATCCCAAAGTAGTCACGTGAATTATGAATATTTTGAACGTAAACACACTTTTTTTTTTTTTACTAATTCTTCTGCCATTATTTGATCAGCTTCCACTTTACACCCAAAGCACACTGTCGGTTATATTGCAACAATTTACAATTTGAAAATTTAGTGCTCCAAAACTCACTTTACTTATTTTATATGCTTAATTTATCATTATGGTGTAAAATGTTTATATTCATATTTTTTCTTTTCCTATCATCTCAATTCTCATGTATTAGTATTGGGAATTTAAGGCATGTTAGTTCGACATTTGAATTAAATGCACTTCAAATTTGAGTACAACACACATTATTGGCTAATATTTTCTTATTACAGTTAATTATGCAAACTTTGTTTAGTGTTTAAATCAATTACACATCACACATGGCAGGCACAAGGGAAGGCTTATCCAGACAGGGCAGATTTTCTTGGGAGTGACAGATGGAGATATATGATTAAATATATAGGCACATATTCGTGCAACACGACAAGTGTTCGATCTTTTAATGTGGCCTACTATATATGACCATTATATTGTTAGTGTTATGATCGACTCATTGGCCAAGTGGTGATAAAATTTGGTTTGTATATTTGAGATCTTGTGTTTCAGTCATCCCTAAAGAAATAAGTAAAACAGGCTTAAATATGATAGGAAGTTTTTTATTTTTTATTTTTTTAAGAAATAGACGGATATTATATTCTTTGGTAATCGAGACGTATTTGGTACATATGATCACTAACAACTTAAATAAATGAATTTAAAATTTCAAGGGACAGACCAAGGGCCATACTCTCACGAGATATCATAACCGTACGATACATTTCAAGACCTATTTGAAACTCTAATAAACTACTGTTCGAAATAGAAAACAATAACCAACATAAGCAAAACAAATGGCAAGCTGCTCCCCAAAGCGTTCCTTCCTTCAAGACTCATATGGACAAGCGGTTTTGTTCTTCCAGGTTCGTTGCATTTGCGCTTCTTTGGTTGTCAACCTCTTATCCTCTCTCAGGGTCGTCTACAGTAGCAAGTGAGATTACTTCTCTTTCGTGGTGCACATCAGCTGAAAATCATTCACCTAATTCTAACACGATCGTGGTATCCCTACTCTTCACCCATAATAAAGGACCTAAATTGTTGTAGTTTTCAGTACCTCCATATTGTGTGTGGCCTTTTGAATCATCTATTTCTGACCAACTCGGATTTTCTCCGTGATGCACTATTTGGTTTTGAGCGTTTCAGTTGTTACCCGCACGAACCTCCTCCCCAGCCCGTTCATCGGTGATGTTTGCCCTTCATGCTTGAAAAATGCGACAAAATGTAGGTTGTATTTGTTTGTAAAAGCCCACATAGATGCATGAACAACATGGTAGATAAAAAACAAAAAATGGCCCATGTGATGGACCAAACTGTTATAAGAAAAATTACAAACAAAATGTTGGCTTAATGTCCATTATCAACTATGACCCAAGAACTCATTTGAACTAGTATTACAAATTTTTGAGAAGAAAAAAAAAAAAAATCAATGCTTATGGATAGGTCCCCAACATTTTGATTTTTGCATCACCATTCACCAAGAATAACAGCTTTCATTAAAACTTTGACGTACCGACTTTCTAACCACCACGTTCATCTCTAATTTTCAATATTTAATTCCTATTATTTTTACAAAAACATTATACTACATTTCTTCAAATTTAAATAATTACACTGTATTGTTATAAAATAATGATTTATTCTTTTACAATATAGTCTAATTATTAGATGGTTTTAGTTGAACTTTAAATGCGTCATATTAGCCCGCGTCTATTGTACTACTTTCACTATACAAAAATGTGTACCTAATTTACATTTAAAAAAATACACATGTCACGTGGAGAGTTTGGGGTAAGTTGGGTAATGAAGGACGGGCAAAGCCAGTCTTGGGCTGTATTTGGAAGGGGACGGCTAAAGCTAGGATGTCGAAAGTCGTCGTCATTCGAAAAGCTCTAAGTTGGGTGATGAAACATATGTGATCAGATATTCACGCTAAATCATATGTTTCTCAAGTGATTCAGACCGTAAAAACGGACGAGGATAACAATAATGTATTTGGTCTAATTATTGTTGACATATAAGTTTTGTCTTACCATTTTACTAGGACATGGTTCATGTTTGTTAAGAAATATATATACTCATACTCTCACTTGTATGAGTGGATTGTTCATTTGTTTGCAATCTTAATATTACAGTTCATCCGTCTCAAAATTAGTGTCTTCCATATGGTTTGCATTTTATCGAAATGAAGACTTCAAGTGGCGACAAATCATGGCTCATAAAGTTGGTTAAGAAAATCTACATATATCCGGGAAATGAAAATGACCAAATTTTGTATACAATATTTAATGCAGGCGTCAATATTAGCTCAAGAGTGTGTTATGTTAAGAAAGTAGATAACCAAACTGGTTCGTCACTCATTTTCCATTTTCTTATTAATGATTAGCAATAATTTGACTAACAATTTAATAATAAAATTGGTCTCCATTCCCGAGAAAAGTTCCTACTCTATAACCAACCATAATCTCCTCCCTCACTCCTCTTCACTGAATTGCTCTGTTCCGTTTCCTCTGTTTCACTCTCCAATCCACGAATTGCAGAAATGTCAAAGAACGAGAATGTGTTCATCGGTGCCATCGATCAAGGAACCACAAGCAGCAGATTCATAATCTACGACAGCTCCGGCCGCACCATCGGCTCTCACCAGGCTGAGTTCACTCAGTTCTACCCAGAAGCTGGGTACGTAGACGATCACCTACATTTCGAATACATTTCTAGGTCTGTTTGTTTTTACTCTGATTCTGGTGTTTTGGTAGATGGGTGGAGCACAATCCGATGGAGATTCTGGAGAGCATGAAGCTGTGTATGGCCAAGGCTTTGGACAAGGCCACCGCAGATGGGCACAATGTTGACAGCGGCTTGAAGGCGATTGGGTTGACCAATCAGAGAGAGACCACTCTTGTGTGGAGCAAATCCACTGGGTGTCCTCTCCACAATGCCATTGTTTGGATGGATCTTCGCACCACCTCCGTTTGCAGGTACTCTTTTGAATTGTGATCTCCCAAAATTTGAAGATCTGGTACTCCTGTTTTCCTTTGATTTCTGATCACTGTTTTGTGTTTAGTGTTCTTGATTTTGACCAATTACGATTGATCTGAAATGTTTGTGTGTGATTTGGGTTTGTGTTAGTTATGGCTTCTGATGGATAATCCATATGCATTACTAAGCCATTGTGGAAATGGAGTACATTCGAATTCTTCGGTTTTCACAATTTTGATTTCTGATATCTATCAATGTTTAGGTTTTGTGACTGTATGTTTAGTTTTGAATTTTTGTAATACTAGTTGTAGTATGTAGAATTTTCTGATTATGTTATCATGGAAATCGAGTACACTCAATTGTTTTGGTTGTCACGGTTAAGAGTATAGAATTGAAGCTGATCCTTCGATTATTACCTTAAGTTTTTAGTTGAGTTGGTCTTCTACAGTCACATAGATTCTTGGCTTGTATTTTGAGTATTGATGTGACATTGATGGAATATGAATCAATGTTTTTGTTGATATATTTCACAGGAGATTGGAGAAGGAGCTATCTGGGGGGAAATGCCATTTCTTGGAGACATGTGGTTTGCCCATAAGCACCTATTTCAGCGCGATGAAGCTGCTATGGTTGATGGAGAATGTTGATGCGGTCAAGCAGGCTGTGAAAACCGGGGATGCTCTTTTCGGGACTGTGGACACCTGGTTGATCTGGAATCTAACAGGAGGTCTGAAAGGTGGGTTGCATGTCACAGATGTCTCCAATGCTTCCCGGACGATGCTTATGAATATAAAGACCCTTGAATGGGACAAACCCACTCTAGAAACACTTAAAATCCCTATTGGAATTCTACCCAAAATTGTCAGCAACTCTGAGGTTATAGGTACTGTTGGTAAAGGATGGCCTATTGCGGGTGTCCCCATAGCTGGTTGTCTCGGTGATCAGCACGCTGCAATGGTGGGACAATCTTGCAGGAAAGGTCAGGCCAAATGCACCTATGGAACTGGTGCTTTCATACTTCACAACACCGGTGAGGAGTTGATTAAGTCGCGGCATGGACTACTAACCACAGTAGCGTTTAAGCTTGGACCAAAAGCACCGGTAAATTATGCACTAGAAGGCTCCATTGCTATTGCCGGAGCTGCAGTTCAGTGGCTTAGAGACAGTCTTGGGTTGATTAAAACTGCAAACGAGATTGAGGCATTAGCTTCACAAGTTGAGACCACTGGTGGGGTTTACTTTGTGCCAGCATTTAATGGATTGTTTGCTCCTTGGTGGCGCGATGATGCTCGAGGAGTATGTATTGGTATCACCAGGTTTACAAACAAGGCTCATATCGCTCGAGCTGTACTTGAGAGTATATGCTTTCAAGTGAAGGACGTGTTGGATTCAATGCACAAGGATGCGAGAGAGGAGGTTAAGGCTAAGAACGAGAAGGGGGAGTTTCTGCTCAGAGTGGATGGTGGTGCTACTGTTAACAACCTCTTGATGCAGATTCAGGTTTGCTTTTCTGAATTATACTTTGCTCATAACTCTGACATTTTTATTTTCCTTTTCAGTTTGTGCTCATATTATCATCTTGAGTGTCAATAAGGAGCTAAATATTAGTACAATAAGTCATTGGAAAAGAAATCACAGTCCTAAAAACCAAAGATCATGGAAACTAAGAATGAGTGCATTATGCATATGTCACAACTCACAATCATCTTATAACTGCAATGATGTGAGGCTCATAATATGCATTTGATTTAGTTCTGAAATAATATTAGAAGTCAAATTGTTCCTAGAATACAATATTATGTCAATCACTTGTCCTGCAAATATGGTGCTAGTGTGAAACAATATGCATTATGGTTGGAAAGAACAGTGTAGCTAGTAAGAACTTGTTCTTGGAAGAAATATAGCTAAACAGACATGCTCTCTTACAGGATTGTAACGTATTGTTAAAGCTTATTATTGCTGAAATATGCAGGCCGACTTGTTGGGGAGCCCGGTGGTGAGACCTGCTGATATAGAGACGACAGCTCTAGGCGCTGCCTATGCTGCTGGATTAGCCATTGGAGTATGGAAAGAAGATGACATTTTTGCTTCAGGAGAAAAGCTCAAGACTGCTAAATTCTTCCGGCCTGTAATAGAGGATTCGCATAGAAAGAAGAAGATTGAGGCTTGGTGCAAAGCCATTTCAAGAAGTTTTGACCTGGCTGATCTCTCTCTTTGATGCATTCATATTCATGCACTTGCCAGTTATGCTCTCTCCTTAATCCTTCTCTGCTAGTCCTTAATAATAGTGTTTAATTCCATGTGAATATCAGAGAACAACTATAATAAACTTTTAATAAGCACTAAATTCCTACTTTACAGTTTAGACTTTACACTATACCTGTAAGAGTAGAATGATGCAATTTCATGCTGGGCTTGTTTTGTTGTTGATCACTTGATCTTGTGTAAAATTGCACTGGTTTTGTTCTGTGTCTTCGATAAGTAGGTTTATCAGAAAAGGAAAATGTAGTACTACCCTAAATTTCACTCCAACTTTCAATAGACCAGGCAATGCGAGGCGTGTGTCTAAATGGGCCTGAGTGTAAAATCACGTGTTTCTATCGGATAATTTTTCATCAGTCTTAACGTGTCTCGTCACTTATGATAAATATATGTGATCGTGTGAGTTAGTTTGGCCCAGCCCACTTTAGGCCCGAATAGCCAAAATTCTACCTTACTAGCCTTTTAGTTAACATTTCTTGAAATAAACCTGATATATATAATGGGGTACAATTTTGATTGGACTGGATATGGGCTGGCCTTGCACCTCAAGTTATGGGCTTTCACTTATATCAGGCTCAGGCTGGGCTGGATTTAGGCTTTTCGGCCCAACTTGGGATTGACATCACAATCGGCCCAATTAATAAGTGACTATCTGAGAGCATTCTACTGGTTTCAACTTTCAGCCATTTTCTTACAAGGTATTGTATTGGCTAGGTACACATTTTTCAATTTGAATATTCAATAAATCTATGATTCCTTGTTCATCTAAATGAGACTCAAAATTTTCATATTATTCTTTGCTCACAAATGACATCTTTGGCTATAAATTAGAACTCGACGTAGACTTATAATTAGTTTGTTGAAGTTCCCGCATTTTGTAATCATGTCATATTTGTGTTGAGTTTCTAAAATATCAATTATTTGTATTGTACAATACGTTAAATATGTACACTTAAGGATATAATTGTAAATTAATCCTAATAACATGTCAAACTTGTTGGTGTTGTGTCATATGAGTTGGTTCTATCGCGCTGAATTCGTTTGGTCTTGTTCATGTCAATCGTGTCGTGTTATATTAACACTACTCATGTAATTACCGTGTTAATCGCCTCATGTTCATATTACGTGTTCATAAACATGTTTTTTGTTTACACGATTATGAAATATGTCTTGTTCGTGCTAATTAATCGTGAAGCACACAACTAACTTTTCACTCCAACTTAAACATGCCAACTCCATATAAACTTTAATACCATTTTACTTTCTAAATACCCTGGATTTATATTCTAGAAGTAGAAATAAAAGTACTTTTAAAACGAAGGAAAAAAAAAGGGTAAAGGTAAAAAGCAAAAGGGTTTTGAGCTGAAACTGTGATGCATGCACAGAACCTTTCGATGTGCCAAATTCTTGCAATAACATTATTTTTTTACAACTCCGTATTATAAAAAATATCATGTAGAAATTGTAGTAGATACAAGTACAATAAATATTATTTGTTGGCTTATGCTTAAAGGTAAATCTTTTCCCTCACAAGTCCACTCAAGATTAAAAGCATCCAAAGCAAAAGTCATCCACTTAATTAAATAACACAACATGCAACCTAGCTAAGCTAAGCTAATTATACCTTAATTAATTTGCTAATTACAACATTGTTTATCCAAATAATCGTCCGACCGCGTAAACATTATCCGTATAAATTTAATTAATTAACTTTCTTAAGTTTGTTAAAACCCCACTAATTAATCATCTTTTTAGATAGTTAGTCTTAGAAAGCAATCATATTGTCTTCCACACTTAACTCCTACAATTGAGTGTTTTCTTTGGCATCTTCCATGACTCATTGACACATCTTATAAGTGTTTTTTTGACTATGGAAAAGCAAGAATATAAGTAATTTTATATATTAAGATCTAATTTTAATTAATTTATCTAATTAATCCGACGGTTGGGATTTATTTACGCGGTTGATGTGCCTAATGATGCCCTACATTGACTCAAGAAAATAAAATAAAATAAAAAGTCTCTCCACAACATGTTCTATTCTCCATTAGTAATTGTCTCACTAAATTTTGGTTTAAGGCATATATTCACGAGCAATAATATTCATAATATCAAAAGTGAAATGGTCTACCTTTTTTATAAAAAATTAAGTACTTCATTATCTAAACAAATGTCTAAGATTGTAAACATTATTACATAATCAAATTATATTTTGGATCTTTCTAAGATGGGTAGCTAGTGAGGCGGAGGGATTATTAATTTACTTATAATTCTCATACAAAATGTTGTTTTTCGAATTGCTATAAAAAGATATTTATAGTATCTTTATTTTCCACTCTATAGTCTGTCATGTTAATTACCAAAGACATGAATCACATTGTTGAACACTCGTGTACAAAAAAAAATTGAATAAGTTAAGCACAAGCATTATGATCATCGTCTGATAAAATTGCTAAATGCTAACTAAGAGAACATCATCACATTCAATGTACATAGCATTAGGGGAAGAAGCCGGTGAGCAACAACAAGTCAAAAATATTGTCATTATTATATATCTTGCATTTTTCAACGTATGCATGTCCATGTTAGCAAGTACGAACCAACACATATAAAGTAAATTTTTTTAGAGTTGATTCATTTGGCTTCGATAATCCTTTGATTTATAGATTTTAACAAGTGTTAATTTTTTTTTTTAAAGAAGACGATCCCTGCAGGTTTATGAAATTATTAGAGGAGACAGAATTGATGTCTAGATTTTTTTCAATGTTTTCAAATTTTCTAAGCTAGGGCCGAGTTCTAAAAGAAACAATTGAGATCCCATTTCTCATTAATCTTAAAATTGACGAAAATGATAAAGAATCAATTCATGCAAAAACAAATATTATCCGTTCTAACCAGCAAATCGAAGCATACAAACATGTAAGTTTTTTTTTTTCAATTATAAAAACAAGAAAACTAGTATTTTATTTCTTATAAAAAGGTTATTTGATACTCATTAAATTAGTCTATATTAGGAAAACGGTTCAAAAAAATACCACCAACCAACTACTTAATTTAAAACTTAATCAATTGAAGTTTGTGGAAAGCAATAGGTGTGGAAAATTGGAATAGGCTTTGCAGGCTAAAATGTCTGTAATTATTTATTTTGTGTTAACATGAATTATATATATAAACTCAATAAAAGCTCACACCTAACTTGATTAAGGCTATGAGGCAATAAAGGCTATTCCCTTATTTACTATATGTCTCATCTTAAATTAATTAAAGATCTCATGAAATGCCAATTTTGAATTCAATATACTTTTTGGACTAACTTGGATATAAAGTTACAAACTAGACTTTGCCACTTTTTTTTCAATGAGATTTTACTTTTACATTACCTTGCAGTTATGACTATAGAACTCTTTGTCCAAAGAAATATTAATTACAAAATCAAACTTAAATATTCTCAATCATTTGTTTATGATACGATACACAACATATTAGATTACAAAGTTATGTTTTTTCAAATATACCGTTAAATTGAACAAGAAAATCGTCTTAAAACACTTAAACATTGAAACTACAAATATGGACCAGTTTTATTGCCGTGTGCACAATTAGTACTGACTATATCGTTTGTTTTCCTTCATTTTGGCATGAATCGGACCAAATCAAATCATCAGACAACAAAACTGACTCGTGATCCACACAATCTGGTGTAAGATTCAATTGGACCACATGTGTCCAGATTAGACGTTTAAAACACAATCTCACACACTTGTGACTTTATTGTGGTAAGATCGATACAATTACTATCATACATGAGGTGAATTATAACATGAGTGTACAAGTTTTTACTCAACGTGTAAATGTACAAATATTGTTGGCTCAAATGTAATGACACGGCATGAAATGATCGGCTAGGAAACAAAAGACTTACATTTTCTTGATTTTGTATCATAAAGGAATGGGATGATGTTTCATTTTCACTAAACTTGACCACATAGTATAGGGTTTATTTGGCATAATCAATCATGCACAACACCAATCAAAGATCACAAGCACTTCTAATTTTGAGCAAAACAATCAAACTCATCAAAACATGTTATGCAACCTTTTTTTTATAAACATTTTTAAGGAAGACTTGGAAAAAAAGTGATGGCAGCAGCACAAGTCAACCATGAAGTCCAAACCCACAAGAAAACCAATGACAAAATATATGAGTAAAGCAATGGCCAAAACAGATGTAAAAAGAAGTGGAAAAGCAAAGAAACCATAACGAAAAAGTCCAAGAAAGAGAGACAACTTTTTTCTTCAGTTTGTGAAAATGTCAAAGTTGAATCCTTCACGCAAACAAAGAGAGAAAAAAAGCACTCATTCACTTCACAAAGCCATCAAAAATATTTACAGAAATGGCATCAAGAAATGAACCAAGAAGAAGAAGCATATATGTAATGGCGGAGCTAGATTTGAGCCTCAACGTTGGCACAATTTATGGACCGAGGCTAAATTTTTAGGCAGTTAATTGTCACGGCCTGAAAGGATCAGCCTCGTGCGG
>JAYMTK010005002.1:0-10595 GCA_036897405.1 Pelargonium myrrhifolium | reverse complement strand
GTTCCAGACCAAAGTTTAGGGGTGCTAACTGTTTTGACCCGATAGTTCAGGGGTGCTTATTGTATTTACCCCTTTAACAAATGTGCCAATTTTGTTATCCCTCCTTCCGAAATGAGTTTTTTTTTTCTTTTGAATTTTTGTCCCAAAACGAGTGTTGTCTTTTCTTTCTTAGTAAGTTAGTTATGCATGAATTGTCAATAATATCTTTATAACTAGTTAGTTAATATCTCTCAACACATGATCATGAGGATACAATAGTAAACATATCAATTTAACTTATTTTTCCTTAATTTCTCTCAAATATAAAGGATGACACTCATTTTGAGACGGAGGGAGTGCAAAATTGGATGTCCTAAGTGACGATAATCTATTGAGCATATATATATATAAATATATTAAATTTTGTAATTTAAAATTAATGTTTTGCAAACACTTTTTTTTGTGAATTTCTGATGCGGAGCGCCCATTTTTTTTCAAGACATATTGTGTACGTGATTCAGTCATGTTCACGTCGCTTGATACAAATATTTAAAACATATAACATTACAAAATAAATGACAAATGAATAGGATGTATGAGGTGTCTCCTCAAAAAAACACGTTTTGAGGTGACAATTCAGATTTCGGATCAACCTTTCTTTTTTCAGACTTTGGATTGCAAAAAGTATTTTGAATTCAATCCATAAGGTTTCAGATCAGTATAAAAATCCGATTTTTAGTGTAAAATGAGCGTATTTGTCCAATGCAATTGTTTATTCTAAGAAAAATCAATTTAATTAAAAATTGATGGGAATGAATTTCAAATATCGACACATTCGAATACAAATTGTCAGTTCTAGACGCGCGTAATAACACGTTAACGCAAGATAGTTTTTAAAATTAAAACTCCACTATGATGAATCAAATAACTCTCTCATTTTCTCTAAACAATTTGCATCTGATTTTTTCCTATACACATTTTCCAAATCTCTCAGATTTTCTTCCTTAATAGATAAAATGAAATCCCATATGGTCCTATACTATAACAATCTTATTTCTTCATTTCCAGTGTATGTTTTATGTCCCAACATATGATACATTGCTCCTCATAATATATATATAGTACGTACCATCTCTACTAATTTGTGTAGACACATTGGGAACATTCTTGATTTTCATCAATGGCACCACCAGAGACCGCAGTTGCAGAAGAGGCTGTTTCTACAGACTTGACGCTGTGGTGGTCATCTTCTCGATCGTAAGAGTACCGATAATAACAGGAATTACAATTTGATGATGATGATGAGATCAGATCTAATTTATTACGAGGAAGAGATGAGGCAGTTGGGGGTTTCGACGGAGCTGAAGCTGTACGAGGATCCGTGCAAGATCAAGAAGAGGTTGACGGCGAGCGATGTGGGGAACATGTCGAGGCTGTTGCTTCCGACAAGTGCGGTGAACAAGTACGTGTTGCCTTTCTTGGACCGAGTGACGGCGGAGAAGGTTCTGAGCGAGTTCGGCGGCGGAGCCACCGTGGTGGTGTGCGACGAGGACACGGAGGAGACGGAGCACTTTGTGGTGCTCAAGAGGTGGTCCTCCTCCATGAGCTTTGTGCTCAAAGGGGGTTGGAAGGAGGCTTTTGTGCGCAGGAGGAATTTGCATCAAGGCGACGTCGTTGGACTCTGGTGGGACCCTTTTACTTCAAGGTTTTGTTTTCGCGTTCTTGATTGGGCTTCGCGCGTTTAATTTTTTTTTTTTTTTTTTAATAATAATAGTAATTGGGAATGGAGATGCATTTTAAACGGAGAGAGAAATTTTGTAAGATTTTTTGTTATGTAAATAACCAATAAATGTTTCTTGATTAATAGTTTACTATCTTAATTACTTCTTTATTAGTCAGTACGGTAGTTTTTTCTCTCCTTATATTATGTTGTTGTTTTTTTTTTTTTTTTTTATGGTTGAGAGTAGAGCTGATAATTTGGACTCGAATTTGTTGGATACATGAAACTCAACCCTACTTTAACATGCCTCTAATTGAATCTAAATTTGGTCGGTTCATGTTAAAGTCGGGTTCACCATGCAAAAGAATCATGTCGATTTTCGATTTAGGGTCGGGTTGGGTAAACCCGCAAAAAACAATACATTTTGTGCTAACCTGAAGATCTATAGAGTCGAGTTAGAATTAGAGTTCAACAACCCGAACATATCCCGCCCTTTTGTCAGCTCTAATTGAGAGTATCATTCTCACGTTTGAGACAACGTCACATAAATGCATTTAGAATTTTGCTTAGCAATGTGATATACTTGCATAGATGGCGAGCACATGAAGAGGCTTTAGGATTTAAAAAAAAAAAATATATATATATATATAAGACAAATTCTTATCACCTTGATATAAAGACAAATATACATGTGTTCCTTTAACTCAAGTGAAAGAAGTGCATTAATATGCTATGTTGGTTTATTGTAGATCAACATGAAACTGAGTTTCTTAGATATTTTACATATTTAGCACCAAAAAACAGAACTTCAAATGATATTTACTCCTTTTTATGATGAACTTGAAATATACATGTATCATCTTTTTTAGGTTTCTTTCTCCCACTTTAGGTATAGAATTAGCTAATGAGTCTTTGGTACATGTATTTTGAATGTACATACAATGTATAGTGAATACTATTGCAATGCACATGAAAAGAAAACGTTACGGGGCAATAATTTCATTATCTGGATTCTGGAGATAATTTGAAGAGAACAAAACTTTCATATTCTTGCTTCCCTCTCAGCCAATACAAGTAATGGACAAAAGAGAAAGTAACTAGAACCCCCTATCTATCTATTGACTACTTTTATTTCCTTGCTATAATAAGATACAATATGGACAGTATAGTAGCTATTTGGGTTTATATCTAAGTATACAATTGAAGAAAAATGAACTAATACACCAAAGGAAGTGTTTAGAATTGGAGGTAACACCGCACCTTTGTATAGATCGAGAGTTTTTTGCAGGAACTTGAAACCAACTTGCAATTTCAGTTTCACTGAGCAGCCAAGCATTCATCATTTCTCTTCTTTACAATTCTGATGCCGTCTTCTTTTCAGTTCCAGTAATGATCGTTTTAGCTTTACACTCGAGCAATAGGAGAAAATGGCGGGTTAACCACAAACGATGCAGCTGGGATATCTTTTCTTGTCTTGCTCGCTTTCCTTTTCTCCTCTTCTGTGACTGCTTCAATCAAGAACTTCACTTCTTCTTCTTCGTCAATAAGCATTTTCAGGTCACTGCTTTGCAGCAACTGTCCGGCACCAGGAGAAGCTTCTGAACTATGCAAGATGGCGACACAAATGGAGAATGCTTGCAGGGTCGACAACTGTGCGTGAAAATCAACTGCATACTCTCCCTCTTTAATCAACGTTAGGGTCAATGCCGGTGCATTCTCCTTAGACCCCTATACACAAACCAGAATCAAGTAAATGACTTGTCCAAGTAATTACTTCAATAACAACAAATGGACAATGCAAGAGTTAAGGTCATTAGTGTCCTATAGAATTGAACGGGAAGCTTACCTGAACAAAGAGTTCAAGTGGGTGCTGATTTTCGACGAGTAGATGATCCTCTTTACTTTTGATATCAGGATTGCCAAAAACGATAAGGGGGCAAGCCATGTCCCATCCTCCGCAATCACACCCTCCACCCAATCTCCATCTGTCCAGTAAAGATGAAGGTCCTCGATTTTCATCACTAGGCAGGCCATGATTTCCACTTGGGATCACTACCTTTACCTTAGCTGGATTTGCAATACCATCTGTGATTCTTCCTATCTGCTCCTTATTCGATTGCTTTAAAAGATTTGACTGCATTTTATCGCTAATCTTGTCGCCTCTCTTGTGTTTTAAGCTTTCCCTCTTCTTGAACGGGACCTGAATAACTGTAGCTGCGATTTCAAGGTCCGGATGTAAGTCTTCAGGCGCCCAAGTATTCATATCCGAAGAATCCAACTCTTTGTTGTGTACTACTTGTTTGGGTTGAGGGCTGACTTTTGCTAGATCAGGTTCGTGTCCTAATGCAAATCCCCTGACCAAGCCTTTCTTGGATCCTTTAGGAGGTTTACTGACATCAGAGGAGCAATTTTGAGCAGCAATACTTTTTCTAGCATGCCCAATATCATATAACACAAATTCTGTCACCATGTAATTATCCGAAGCTCTGTCATCTCTCAACTCCGAGCATAAATTACACGAAACTTGCATCTGTCCCACCATTGAGGACTCTCTGTTGCTATCATTTGATCCCCAAGCACTGGCATTGCTCCTCTTTCTATTGTCAATGGAGTGAAATGTGTATACCCAATTGAAAGCATTGTCCGCTTTCCACGTCTTGGCTACGAATACCTCTTCAGGGCACTTCAATGAGAACTCAAAATATGGCATCCCGTCTTTGTTTTCCACTTTCAGACAACCGTGTAGGTGGACTGGAGAACTTGCCATGAGCGACTGTTGACGGTCTTTTGTAGCAATCTGGGAATGAACTTGCAAGTTTGGTGCTTTTGAGAAGCCATCCAGCAAAGGTTTCCTTTTACTGTTTGTTATCCCAATTTCTTTCACCGAGCCAACCTCCGGTGTATCACTTAATGGACTCCGCATAGATTTGGACTTTGTGAAGGGATCGAACATCTTTTTCATAGGTCTTAATCGAGCCTTCGAGCTAGCTCTGGAGGAATTATCACTCTCAAATAGAGAAGGTAATTGAGGCATTCCCACATTAGCCGATGAGGACTTGTGCAAAGTGAAAGACACGGCTTTCTCTACAAGTTCATTACCATCATTTGAAGGGCCAACATTGTGATTACCTCTACAATTTGCACCGTCTTTTGATCCTTCTCCTGCATTTGCAGAATCCAGACAAATTTCAAAGAAATCATCCGACGAGCATGCTTCTATGTAGGGTTTCAAGCTTGAGTTCCGAGACCTCACCGAAGATCTCTCTCCTTGGCTCTCCTCATCTGAAACACACAAAGAATCAACAACTCTAAAAGAGAAAGTGCCATCGCTGCCACGCGGCATTTCAATTTTCCTCCTCCCCTCAACAGAGCCTCTTGTCTTCATTTTACTTACCTCTCTGGAGCTTTGATATATGGAGCCTCGCTTCAGCTCAATGTTACCTTCCATTCCCACAGATCTAGATGGAACATTTTTACAAGATGAACTGCGGTAACGACCAAAGCTGATCTCTCTGAAGTCCTCCTTTAGGCTCAATCTACTGTCCTTTCTGATGGGTTTTCCTTTTGCATTTCTCTTCTCAACATCCAAACAATGCCGATGAGATGGAAGAACAGTGTTAGGGCTCAGACCCTCTGTGCGGCGTTTCCTGAATTCTAACTCCATCTCTAGTCCCATTGGAAGATCCCAAAATCTGCAGAAAATGAAAGTGAGAAATAGACCATAAACTAAAAAGCCCTGAACCAGCTAATTGGAAAAGAACATCATGTTGATCTTGTAAAGGAAATTCAGGTACTAAGCTAAAAGATGAAGGCTTAACGCAGATAATTTCAATTCTGATATTGAAACAATAGGTGAACCACATATAGCATACAAAACAAGAAATAGCACAGAGAGCTAATTAACCATCTAATGCTGTAAATACAAACACTTTTTAATGTATAATAATACATCATTTAGGTACAATCACCATATCTGCTTCCAAGTTATGGGACAAAAGCAGATTAAGACAAAATAAAAATTATAAAAACCAGATCTTGAGATACAGAATTGCAGATAAGCAAATTACAGAAAGCAATTAGTAACAAAATTAGTAACAACAGTGCAATGATCTTAGTTGCACAAACTAACCATTCTCTCAAAAAGCTCACACTCCATCAGTGATTTGAGATCAAAGAAGCAAACTTGATTATAAAATAACAGAAAATGCTTAAACCAACAAGTGAAACATCATCCCTGTAAAGTCCCCCCCAAAAAATGAGTAAAGCAACCCAAGCTAAAGGCTAATAAAATGATGGTGAGAACACCTTTACCTTCACTTGCATTGTAAGCTAAAAAACCATAAAGAAAATGCAAAATGGTCAGAGATAAAAGACCATACCCCACTAGATCTCAGAGAAGAGAAATGAAGGAAAACCCCAAGAGGCTGAGAGTTGATGCAATCATAATCCTCCAATGATCTCTTGAGCTGAGGAACTCCCACTTAAGTAAAGAAGTAAAACCCAGAAAAACCCATCTCAGAAACAGTCAGCAGAGACCCAGAGAGATAGAGAGAGAGAGAGCTCTCAAAGAAGAGGCAAAAAGCAAAAAAAAGCAATGAGTGGAGGACCAAAAGAGCAGAGCAGTAAAGCAAAACAAAACAAAATGAACAAAATAAGTGGTTTCTTGATGAGAGAGAAAGCATGCACACTTGATCTTTGAGTGAGAGAGAGGTGCTAGGAAGTGTTACAAGGAGAGAGACAAAGTGCTGCTGAGATTCTGTTCATGTCTACTACAAAATTTGACCATCTTGTTCAAGTCACAGTCCTCTTTTCTTTGGTTTTTAATTTAGATGGCCACCTCTGTGAAATGACTAGGGTTCCCTTCTGAAAAGTGTAGTATGATGTGATGTGGAGGGTAATACCGGAATTTTCTTGTGGTACCTCTAAATCTGTGATACATATTAGTATCTTATGGCTTTTGGGACTAGCAGAAATCAAGACAGGAATCAAACAATTAATCTGACTGTTCCCAATAATTTAATTAATGAAGGTGATAGCAGATCCTATTCACCTTAGAGTTAATGACCATAATGTCCCTAATAACCCTAATTCCTTAAAATCAACCATATCAACCCAGCCAACCAAAATTATGGCATATTTTATTGCAAGCTATCAAATTCTCAACGGTTCATTTTGTTGCAACCATATGTAGATAAGATATTAATTGACTTCGGTTTAATTGTCATAGCAACAAACCATACCCAGCTGGTTCTTCATTTCCTATGAAGACCATTTTGTATTGATTGGATAAATCTTACCAAATCAAAATGAAGAGTAATTAAAAATACTAGAACCTAAGTGTTCATTCTGGATTTTTTTTTATAGTAGAAATTATTTTAATGATAATTTAATTTCTAAGGACATAGGAAAATGTGAAGATTCAAGCCAAAATTCGTGAATAAAGCTGTTATGTAAAATCAACATGGAGATGGTCAAGAAAAAATGGGTAAAAGAGACGAGCATATTCATGCTAGGGGAAACCAAAAACAGAGAGAATACACTTTTCTTCTTCTTGACTTCAGTTCTTATATAATCATCCAATTAACGATGTCAATTCTGATCTTACATCTCGCTTAAAAGTAGAATTTTCATTCAAGATTTAACAAAATCTAAAATATTATGTCTAGAATATGTCAAATATATTTCAGTTCAAGAACTAATGCTGCTATATATATTTCCTGTTTCGCAACCAACCAAACTCATCCTCTTTCCCAACCAAAATCTATCTGGGATAGACGGGAAACAAAATGGATGTACAGAGCATGCGCATAACTATCCTCGACTCAACCTCGGAAACAAAAGTGCAATCACAACTTCATGAACAATTGTGTGTGTCTAACCATTTATCTAAGTATTTCCTAGTTATCCTTGTCCTCTTACCTTTCCAAAGTTCCTATGATCAAACTAACCGCAACTTGTTAGATATATACCGACAAGTAACCTGCCGAACTCACCCCCATGCATTCAAAAGTTAACATATACACACGGAACAGTGAAGTGCATGCAGAATCCCCCACCTAAGCATGTTTGGTAGCTTCCACATTGTCTTCGGTAGTTTTAGATTTGAAAGGAAGTTTTGGGGTTTCCAAGATAGGCATGTAAGCTTCAGTTGATCTCTTGTAAACATCACTGTCTCTGTCTTCGCGGGGACTAACAAGCTTCTTCTCAACGTTCTCAAATTTTGCAGTGGCCCATGGTGCTGTGCCTACGCTTTTAGCGGAACTTGGTGCATCTATAGTCAGTGACGATATAGCATCTCGAGAGGCATACCAGGAATGACCGCAGGCGATGCACTCCAACTGAAACAACCAAGGAAAGATATACTGTTAATTCTTAACACAATCCAAAAGCTTGAAAAATACACACAAACATTTTAATTCAATGTATGTTTCCTGTGTTCAACTAAGCTCCTATCTATTTTCTCTCTTCTGACTTCAAACATTATAGTTTTGCTTTGTTTGCTACTTCTCTTATTTCATTTTTCTTAGTTCAACAGCAAATTTTTAAAAGAGCCAGTGAATGGAAGCATCTGTTAGTATAACATGCTTACTTGAAAGTATAATTGTGACGATGGAACAGTTATGAGAGCCTAAATGTTTTGTTATTATAGTTAGGAACTTAATAACTAAAGGTATATCTACACATCTCAGGTTGATTCAAAGCACACCAAGGGAGATAGCCCATGAAGTAAATGGAACTGTAAGAGAGCGAAGAAAAAATCATGTCAACCTGATAGCGATCACCGTGCCCAGCTTTGATGATGTCTGTTAGCCCCACCTTTTTCTCCATGCATCTGGAACAACGAGCATCCGTCATCTGTTTGACAGGCAACACAATCAACAAATATGTAAAACAAAACCAACAAATGAAAGAAAATAATAACGATATAACAAAATAAACTAAGGTTTTACCGAACAAAGGGAGAAATACCTGCATGCGTACTGACTCCTCAGGCTCATTTGGAGCTGTTTCCTCAGCTGTTAAACCCTCCTGGTGTGAAAAATTGTAATTTAGTGCTAATACTAAACTTTATATAATGCACTGAGGAAAACATATTTTCCCAAGAGAAACTTTGTCAATCAGCTCAAGCAACCATCCACAAAATAGTAGCAAAATTAGTATAAATTTCAATATTAAAAAATGCTAAATGCGCAACCACTAAAGCAGAGTACCTTCAACTCAGTAGGCGTCATATTCAGTATTTTTGAAGGCCCCAACTCTCCATTTAGCAGACGACGGGCTAACAGTGAATTGTTCTGCCGACAAATAGCAAAGCAACAAAAAATAGAATAAGGAAATCAATTCTTAGCAAAGGGCAAATGAAGAAACAAGTGATCACATCTAGAGCCATTTTTTCCCAAAAAGAAGAAAGAAAACCAATAATGAAAATTTATGTTTCCATCTTCATTAGCATTTCTCAGCGAAAATATGGTGGAAATTCTGTTTTTCTATTCTAACTGATTAGGAAGTAAACCTTTTCCAGCTTGAATAGATAATCCAATAGAAAGAATCTATGTTTCCTAACCAAAAAAAAAAATGTTCTTTAAATGAGTAAAAACTTTCGTACACAAAGTAGTTTGTCTTCATGTACGCATAAAGAGTTCTTTAAATGAGTAAAAAAAATGTTCTTTAAATGAGTAAAAACTTTCATACACAAAATAGTTTGTCTTCATGTACGCATAAAGAGTTAAAGACACAGGAGCTATCTTACCTTGAGATTAAATACAAGCTGCCGCATCTTTTGGTTATACTTCTGAAAATCTGAGGACAAAGCATCCTGCGAGGCTTTCTCAAGGGCACTCACTGCTGGAACAGCATCATCTGGCCAGAGAAAAAACTTTCCTCCACCAGGGTTGATATCATCAGAACCACCTTTTTCTCTAACATCTCCCTTGATGTTCTCTGCAGATTTGCACATGTATTGAATCCCTTGGAGGAGTTTTTCTAACCATTTGTCGCGATGGGTTTCTCCTGTTAGCGCATTAAACTTAAACAAAATGCCATACTCCTCTGAAGAATTTGCTGGACAACTTCCTGGTGTATTTGCCTTTAGATGCTGGTCAGGCCTGGCTGTCCCATCATCCTCCCGTGAAATATCAAGAGATGGTATGTTTCTTCTCTTAAGCATCCTTTTATTTTTTGAAGGATCTTCCTGTTCAGGTGCAGGTTCTTCAGCCTCAACAATGTCGGGAAGATCTCCCAGACGTGCTATGGTTTTCTGGACGAGAAGATCAATTTCATGCTGCAACTTGTCTTCATAGTCTTTATCAGTTAGCTTCCAAAGCTTCCGCTCTACAGTATCATATACTTTTTGCACGATGAAACCAGGATGCTGCTGCCGAATAGGAAGCTGCTTGTTTATGGGAACAAAATGCACCACACACTTGTGCATCACAGATTCAGCTGGAACCTCATCGCGATGGAAACTATAAAACAGCTCTCTGGTATCACTTGATTGCCAGTTTCCACCCCCTTTCCGTTCAGCTTCTTCAGGACCATAAAACCCCCGTCCAGTGACCATCATGCTCCCATCTCTCGTCTGTGCAATATCCTAACAACCAAAAACTGGAACTGTTGAGATAAGAACACCATGATTTGTTTGAAATTTCTTGACAATGCCTTATTTTGAACAACTTAATTGTTCACATAGATTAAGCATTATATTGTGTTTAATGTCTCTTTTAATGCCCTAAAATAAGGGTTTCTTTTCTACTATCAAATCACATCTATATAGCATCTAATATCATATTTCTACAAGGTATTAGAGCCTTTATGTTCTTAAAGCTCTCTTAGCATTCCGCTGCCAAAAAATGCTGCATTAGGGCAGTGGTGTTGGGATCTTTAATACTTTTTTTTT
>JAYMTK010005001.1:0-10597 GCA_036897405.1 Pelargonium myrrhifolium | reverse complement strand
ACCAAACAATACATTAACCTCTATAAACAATTTCCTCTATAGACATTAACCTCTATAGACATTTAACCTCTATAGACGGGAAATAGACAAACCAAACAAGGCCTAATTCAAATTTTAAACTCTATGATGTTAAAGGCCTAATTGCTAAAGTAAAGTTGGACTCTTCTTTGAGGCCCAAATCATTATCTAGTGAGCCCAAAAATGTACTTCCATTAGACAAAAACTACAAACGACAAGTCGTTTGTCAAGATCCAGCTTATAGATCCAATTGAAGACCACGTCCATGATATTGCGAACACCACAATCACTACACTCTGCATCTAATCTGCAAATCAAATCTGATTCAATACTATTTCGTGAACTCGTACCGATCTGATCTAATTCTTCACGTCTTCAATTTCCCAGATTCGTATTCGTTCGTATAAACCAAATCAAAACAGTCCCGTTTCTATCAAATGATCGCGGTTTCTGTGAAGCCCTTGTTCAGAGTTCTAATCTTCACTCTCTCCCTTCTTCTCGCTCTGGTTCTGCTCTCTCCTCAGAACCCATTTTCGGGGACACCTGCATGGTCGATCTTACCTGTGTAAGTAACCATTTCTGCTGAAAATTTATCTTCTTTGACACTGTTTGGTTGCTGGGAAAATGCGGGAATTGAGAATGAGAAAGAGAAAGTACGATTTCAGTTTTGGGGGTTCAGTGCTTTGTTGTGTTCTGTCCGGGGTTATTTGGTTCTCTCAGCTTATGCTGTTTATGAGCACTCTTTGGTTTTGTTTATAACTTTTAGTGCTCTTTGTTGTGTTTTGAGTGTGTATCTGAGTGTAAGTTTTCTGCTTTTGTCTTTCTAAGTGATGTTGTTGCTGAAAATTTCGCTGCTTTGACATTGTTTGGTTGCTGGGAAAATGCAGGAATAGAGAGAGAAAGTATGATTTGAGCTTTTGGTGTCAAGTACTTTGTTGTGTTCTGTTCTGGGTTGATTTGGTTCTTTAAGTTTATGCTGTTTATGAGTACTATTTGGTTCTGTTTATAATTATGTGTGCACTTTGTTGTGTTTTGAGTGTGTATCTGAGTGGAAGTTTACTGCTTTTGCCTGTTTAAGTTACCGCTGCTTTGATATTGTTTGGTTGCTGGGAAAATGCAGGAATAGAGAGAGAAAGTATGATTTGAGATTTTGGAGTCAAGTACTTAGTTGTGTTATTTACTTGGTTTCTTGGGTTATTTGAGCTTGTGCTGTTTATTGATAACTTTTCTTGTGTGCTGAGTGTGTATCCGAGTGGAAGCTTACCACACTGAGCCGTGAAATTCAGGATTATATATGTTTTGATGTTTGATTTCCTCAGCAGCCAAAAGGTGTGTGCTGTTTTTATGTGCGATTCCAGAGTGTATTGAATGTATTTGCTTCTTTGAGCTTATTCTGTTTATGGGTACTTTTTATTGTTTATTGAGTGTGTATCTGGGTGGAATTTTACTACATTTAGCTGTAAAATTCAGGGTGTGTGTTGTTATCATGTGTAATATCAGAATGTGGTGCCGATCAAAAAAATATCAGAATGTGGTGATTCGGTTCTGAAATGTTTGATTTTGACCGTGCAGCGAGAAATCAGATATATGGAGTGTGAAAAGGTTGGTAGAGTGGAGGCCTTGCCAATGGTGGTTACAAGGGCATTTGACAGGTAATCGGAACTTTGTTTTTTTTCCTTTTATATTAGTTCCTGTTGTTGGTGATAAAGTCAGAAGTTGAGTTGTTGGGACCAATTTAGCTGAAATAGAAATTGAGTTTTAGCATATAGTCTTTTTGTTACTTCATCGTGGTTTTGAATATGACTTTGATGTTTAGGAAGGAACTGTTGAATTTTAGGCCATAAAACCAGTATTGGTACAGGAACGTGTCTTGAATGAACTGTAAAAATATAAACTTGGTTGAGACGGGATCCTGATTGAATTTTTGTGGTCTGAGTCAAATCTGAATTGGCTTTCATTGCAGACAACTGCATTGGTTTTTTGTTGAAATGCTGCAGCTCTACCAGCAGAGAGTAATGGATATATTCGCGTGGATTGCTATGGTGGCCTCAATCAAATGAGAAGAGATGTGAGTGATAGGCTGGATCTCTACAATTTACGTTTTGAATAATTGTGTGATACGTTCAATTTTCAGTTGTTAAAATATAGATGTTATTTTGTACTGCAGTTCTGTGATGGTGTTGGCATTGCCCGTTTGTTGAACGCAACTCTTGTTTTGCCAAAGTTTGAAGTTGCTGCGTATTGGAACGAATCAAGGTATTGCTTCTATGCTTATCAGTCATCATTGGATTATTTTGAATTGTTTGTTGGTTGTGATTTGATTTGGCTGGTTCGAGTCGATTCACCCCTAAACAATTCTTAATCACTACTGAATTGGACATGGATAAGAATCGGGAGAGAATCACCCGATTCGCGCCGTTTCACATATGATGGGTCTTAAGAGGCTGGTTATGCCTAAATCTTCCCGTTTGATTTGGTTCCCAATTTTGATTCATAAAATTTGCTTTCCTTTTCCGATCTGGATCATGATTTAACCATCTCGGTGCAATGATATGTTACCTTCAATACCTTTTTTACGGTAGTAATGAATGTTGTTGACATCAATAAACTAAACTGTAGTGGTGAGGTGTGAAACTCACCATAAGATTGAGTACACGTGTTTATGAAATATGTTAAATAATATCTGAAATCTGTGTTTATCGTTTCTGTCTACTTCATTTGGGACTTGGTTGCATAGTCATCAAAATCCTAGGCCCTTTTGAATCGTATATTTTATGGAATTTGTTATATCACATGTAATGCAGTATCAGGTAGTTCTATACTGGCCACTAGTTTATACAAGTAATTATATAAATCTTATTGATATTTTTGTTTCGTCGCTTCATCTCAGTGGCTTTGCAGATGTATTCGATGTTGACTACTTCATTCAGAAGATGAATGGTTTTGTTAAAGTTGCAAAAGTATTGCCGGCAGAGATTGCTTCGAAGGAACCCTTTCATGTAGATTGTAGCAAACGCAAAGGCCAATTCGATTACATTGAAAGTGTCCTTCCAGTTTTACGAGAACATCGTTATATTTCAATAACACCGGCAATGAGCCAAAGAAGGGACAGGTATTGCATCTTTCATCTCTGATCTATGTGGTAATTTGCTACACTTGGGCTGTCGGGTTTTCTTAGATTCGGACCCTAACTAGTGTTTTTGAGTTTTTTAAACCCTAAAGTAAAGTTTTTTTTGTTTGCCCCCGGATATTTGCTACAATTGTTTTTTTTTTTTCTTCACATTCACGTCATCAAAATTTTAGGGAGAGGTTGTGGTGCTGTAGTGAGGACGAAGAAAGAAGGAATCTGGGGCTTATTTGATGTCTTTCGAGGCGACGTAGTATTTTTTTTTTCTTCTTTTGTCCTCGCTCAAAACAACGCCATTTGAGTAAACCAAATAAAAAATACTAATCAAAGTAGTATTATTTTGGTAATGCAACTTGCTGACATGACATTTTTGATGATTTGGTAATAAAAAACGATTGTAGTTAGGGACTCTCTCTCTTTATATATATATATATATATATATATATATATAGTCCAGTGGGTACCAAACCATTTTACTCTATTTTCATTGATGTGCAGCACTTCTTGGTTTGGAAATGTTCCTGAATTTGTATGATTTTTTCCGATGTCTTTTAATGAATATTATCGGAATCTTCATCCTCCAGGTATCCTCAGTATGCAAAAGCTGCGCTTTGTCAAGGTTGTTACAGCGCATTACGCCTCACTAGACACTTGGAGCAGAAAGGCGCTGAACTTCTAGAAGCAATACCAAAACCCTTTCTCTCCCTTCACCTTCGATTTGAACCCGACATGGTAGCATACAGCCAATGTGAGTACCCGGGACTCTCTCCCTCTTCCATGAAAGCCATTGACGCTGTTCGGGGAGATAGGAAGCCATGGACCGGAGAGGCAGCGCTTACTTGGAGAAAACGAGGCAAATGTCCTCTAACACCTAAGGAAACAGCACTCATACTTCAAGCACTAAACATCCCGGAGAACACGAATATATATCTAGCAGCGGGTGACGGTCTGATGGAAATGGAAGGCCTAACGTCTATTTACACAAATGTATTTACCAAATCCGCTCTTCTTACCGGTGAGGGCTTCACGACCATGCACGGGAACACAAAAGCTGCATTGGATTATTATGTTTCGATCAACAGTGATTCGTATGTGGCTACGTATTTCGGAAACATGGATAAGATGGTCTCGGCCATGCGAGCTTACAAAGGGTTGCACAAGACTCTTTTCCTTAGCAGACGAGCGTTTGCTGAACTGACTTTTCAGGATTTGGAAGGCGAGAAATTGGTGCAAGCTCTGTGGGAGGTTCACAGAGATGATTTTGTTATGGGGAGAGGTTTTGCTTTGCCCGACTGTTTTTGCGAGTTCAAATTGTGATTTTAGGTTTCGGGTTATTCGATTCTTGCCACCCAATGGTGCATTTGTTGTTCTTTGTATTTTAGTGATGTGATGTTGTTCTTGAAAGAACTTCAAATGTCTGCTTTATATCTCTGATTTTGTATGATGTAGAAGACTAAATATTCATGACCATGAGTATCTACCATGTTGAAGGTTTGTTTCAATGAAATTTAAAGCATTTAATTCCTCCATCCTTTTCTCTTTTGCTCTCTCTTCTTCTTCTTCTTCTTTTATTTTTTTTTTAAACCACAGAGCAAACGTCATTAAAAAGCCTTAAACGGCAAAAAGAAATACAGAGATCGACTATTTAATGTCGTCTATCGTAAATATGTGTCTTCCGCACTTTCCATCATACTAGAAACATAAACATAACCCATAAACTACAACTCAAGTAAAGAATTAAAACAACAAACCACCTACCTAAATCGTGAAGTATGAATTTTCTTATAGCACCCGCAAACCACATCCCTAAACGTGAGGAATGAGGAGCTGGTACTACACTTATACTTCAAAATTAATCAAACACTAAACCAAAGAAAGTATGAAAATTTGATCACAAACTCAAACCTCCGTGAAACCCTCAATCTTTTAACCCACATATTCTTTCTAGTGCTCTTATTTTTTATGATTGCCGCTGCCGCCTAACTTTACAGACGACCTTCTTCTTTTTTGTTCTAATGTATAGTGCATGTAGAAAAAATAACTCAAACAGTCATGAGATGAGATTCAATTAGGCTAATGAGAAAATACTACCTCACGCTTTAACACTTGTATATGTTACAATGAATTTGTGAATGTCATAGCCGATTTTTTTTTTTTTTTTTGTCATATGATCTTAAGATATATTCTCCATATTAGAGTTAACATTTTAGATCTAAAATCCGGACTCGATTAGTATTTTTACAAATCTAAACTGTATAAAAATGAATATTATCATTTTGTACGTTGAGGTGGAAAATAAAAAATCCACACATTTTGTGAGTAAATCCCGAAATCTGATTTTTACATGCTACAACCTGTTTTATTTGGGTTTAAATTAAGCATTTTCAATTCAAATTCAATAACAAAAACCCGAGTTCCCAACTTTACCCGACATTGAAATTATGCATTACATTTTAAAAAAATAATAATAATAAATTATGCATCGAAGGGAAAAAAGAAGAAGAAATTATGCATTAAAGAATAAAATTATTTTCCATAAACCAATTTCTCGTAAAATTCAATAAATATAATAATAAAAAAAACGGCTCAAAAAAAAAAAAAAAAACAGCAAGCCTTCATCGTCTAGTAATAGTAGCTAGCTGGTGAGGTTTTGGAGCTCTCTTCTTACAATACAACACACAGCAGAGAGAGAGAGAGAGAGAGAGAGAGAGAGAGGAGAGAGAGAATCAATCAAGATGGGTTGGATCGGCGACAGCATAGACTCAATCAAGTCCCTCCAGATCCGTCAGGTCCTGACTCAAATCGTCAGTCTCGGTTCGTTCCCTTCGTCTCTCGATCTGTGTTCTTCATATTTGCATTATCTTTAGAGGAACTCGAGGTTATATTTTCTATTCTCTCTTTGGCTGCTGGGAAAATCTATTTAGAAGCAGTGTAGAAATTAAATTGTCCAAAAAGCTTTGATTTTTGTTCCTCTCCCAATTTTCTAATCGTAATTTAGCTTAGTTTTGATGCTTTATATTTGTTTTGTCTAAATATTGATGTGTGTATTGTGTTCTTTGTGGACTGTGCATGAAGTAGTTGTGTGATTTTTAGGACGAATTTGTTATTTGAATACAATGTTTGGGTGCTGTGAAAATTAGGGTATGAGCTGAAACTGAATTCTAGAGGGTTGTTTTGTTGAATATTTTGTAATTAGCTGGGATTTTTTTAGCGGTTTAGCTAGTATGAATATACCCTTTTGATATGGTTATAGCTTAGGAATTACAATGTTCGGATGCTATGGAAGTTTAGGGTAAGAACTGAAACTGAAGCTAGAGGGTTATTTTGTAGAATCTTTTGTTATTACCGGGGCTTTTTTAATGGTTTAGCTAGTATGAATATACCCTTTTGATATGGTCAGCTTAGGAAGGTAAACGATGTGAATTACAATATTACATAGCTTGAATGGTGTGGAATTCGGGAAAGAACTGAAATTGAAGTTTAGGGTTTTTGCAATTCTTTTGAAATGTTTTGGAAATAATTTTAAGTTTGAGAGATTGGTGACTCTGTGAGGAAAGGTTAGAGAATTCATTTAGCAAAAACTAAAAACGGTTAGGGGTAACCTTAATTTAACTCGCAAAGAAGTTGTGAGTAAATACTTAGTAACGCTAGGCTTAACAGAGGAGATAACATTGGATATGATGGACTAGAGTTTTGATGTATTTGACCCCAACATTGTCTAGGAAATGGCATGGTTGTTGTTTTAGTTTGAAATCATAAGGGTTTTAGGCCAGAAACAGAAATGCTCCTAGGTTTGACAGTTTGGTGAGTATTACATATACCTTTTCGATGAAGTGCTAAGTTCAAAATATGTTATTTACTTGCCTCAGGTATGATTGTCACATCTGCGCTCATAATATGGAAGGCGTTGATGTGCATTACCGGTAGTGAATCTCCCGTCGTTGTTGTTCTTTCTGGAAGTATGGAACCTGGCTTCAAAAGGGTACGGCTGTATACTGTTTTGATGCTTCGTTATTAATTTATTTGTTGATAACATTCTTGAGTATGAAACAACGGTTTGCATTTGTAGAAGTCCTTGTAGCAAAGAGGAAGAGTACATAAATCTTTTTATTTTCTTGATTTTAGTACCATATTTTTCCACAATAACAACAATTCACATTTTATGCAGGGTGATATATTGTTCTTGCACATGAGTAAAGAACCTATTCGTGCCGGGGAGATTGTTGTATTCAATGTCGATGTAAGAGTTCATTTTCTTTTGTTTCACCATTCATCATTGTAACAAAATAGCATGAAAACAACAGCTTTCAAATCTTCCGGGATTATATGTTCAGAAACTAATAAACTATGCATATCGAATTCATTTGCTAACCTTAAGGCTATGTGACTACCTTGCTGCTTTACTAGCCACCATAAACAAAAAAGAAACACACTAATTTAGTTTGATTATTATCATATTAATACTTCAACATGACCAACACTTTTGTTTTTCTATATATATATATATATATTTTTTTTTTTTGTGCATTGATCTATTTATCTAATGAAATTTTTTGATTAGGAAGGGAATAGTTAATTTGTAACATGATACACAAGATTTTGTCTTTAAAGAACTGCACCTAATACATAACATGCGGATCAGTGTATCTTCCTTGATTGGTGATATTTCCTATAGACACCGTTAATGTGTATTATGATATTCTTTGAGTTGAGATTATTAATAGCAAGAATTGTGCTTCTCTCTGAGCAAGTTGATTATCATGGATGTTTGCTATCTATTTTGTGAAAGTTTTTTCTACTTTTCCCATGTGGTCTGATGTTTTTTTGCTAATATCTTTGAACATTTTATTATCCTCTGCAGGGTCGGGAAATACCAATTGTCCATCGAGTAATTAAAGTAAACATTTTTATTTCGATTACTCAAATGCATTTGGTTTTTCTTATACTGTGGCCAAGTCGTTCGACATTTATGTTCTAATATCATCGTACTGTTTTTCAGCGAGTTCTGATGATTTATTATTCTTACAGGTTCATGAACGACAAGACACCGGAGAAGTTGATGTTCTCACAAAAGGTGCTGGCCAGTTGGAAATAAATTGATTTTGTTAAAATTTTCAGAAAATTTTCGTACTTGCTTTCTCGTGAAATTTTCGCTAAACTTAAACATGCTACTTAGCAGTAGTTCTATGTTTCTCTGTACATTGAGTACCTTCTGTTTTCTTTTGGCCTTGCGGTTGCGGTAATATTCTCTCATTATCTTTATTTTTCGGCTTTTCCAGGAGACAACAATTATGGAGATGACAGACTTTTGTACGCTCAAGGTCAACTCTGGCTTCAACGACACCATATCATGGGCAGAGCTGTAGGGTAATAAAGCCTATCATCGACTCTATTTTGGTTTATTTGGACCGGTTTTATTTCTATATTCATTTCAGAAAGGTTGTGGGCTTTGAGGTTAAAGGTTAGAGAATGAAGCTAGTCTTCTTCAAAGAAGGCCTGAACCCAAATCCAGTTTATGACCGCTGAAAAATATCACCATCACGAGCATCTCATCTTGGTTAAACATTATTTTACTACCAAGCCTTTTTGAAACTAGGTTGGGGTCAGCTTGATGTATCGTTCTCCAAAACTCTTTAGGATCCCCCACTCCATCTAGAGCTGGCAATTTGGATTGCAGGTCGAGTTCGAGACAGGTTTTCGAGTATGAATTGAAAAGACCTAAACCAATCCGCAAGAGGTGCGGGTTCACCATGGAAAATGTGAGTTGTACAACCCGCCCCTCACATCTTTCATGGCAAACCCAACCTGAAAAAGAAGGAAAAGACTGGCATATTTTGTGCGACTCAAATCCACAAAAATGTCGGTCAGATTTCGGGACCAAATTGCCAACTTGAACTCCATCTTATATAGTGATGTGTTAAGTCTTGTGTTGTTATATTTTTTTCTTCTCTTTCCGTGTCTGTAGGTTTCTCCTTAGTTGATTTGGTTTTCCGTAGTTGACTTCTCTTAATATTGCAACAAATTGTTACTCATTAACCTCTCTATAATGCTGCTCTATGATTCATGTTCATGATATTTGACTAAGTTTAGATCCTCCTTTTTCCTTGGCTTTGGGTTTAACATATTTTTCTTACTCTTTTTGTAAATCCAACATGTTTTCAATAAAAAGGAAATTGTACTCTATTCTCTTTCAAAACTAAGACATTGATCTTCAAATTGTTTACATTCTGTCATTTTCAGGTTCTTGCCTTATGTCGGGTGGGTGACAATTATCATGACCGAGAAGCCTATAATCAAGGTTTGTTTCCTTAATCTTGTTTTGCAGTACTAAGAGTGTACTGCCAAAGACATAAGTAGCCTTTATATTAGCAAAATTGGAATAGGAATGTGAATTGGAATGTGATTTCCATTTCATAACCAAAAATTCATAATTCAAACTCTTTATTTCCATTCCCGAACAATAATTCTAAATCCAAACGCTACCCAGATGTATATAATAAGCAATGTTGCCCCATTATACATTTTCCGCCCATTTAATTACAAAACTCGTTATGTGAAATTCTGGGTAGAAATTCCCGATTGAATAGTTGAAGGATCACTCTTAATGAAAAAGAAGTAAAAAGATCAAGTGTGATCCGAGTGTATAGTTAGTTGGATGCTCGTTTATTGCTTTAATCACAAGACTTAACTTTTGTCGCCCGTTCTTGCAGTATATACTCATTGGTGCATTGGGGTTGCTTGTTATAACTTCCAAGGACTGAAGATGAATCCAGCTCGAGTTCCGGTTAACCTACGAGAGAGAACTATTGTACGTTGGAAACCGAATTAGTTATTTTAACATGTTCAATGAAACCCTAATAGATAAATTTGCGATACAACTCAATTTAGAAGCAATGATGAACTTAACTCTTTTTTTTACCGATTAGTGATGCTTTGGCTCTCCACAAACAGCATATATGTTTATCAGGTAAACTCTGTAATTTTTAGGGTTAATTACACATAGCACCCCTGTATTATACACTATTTGCATATGACTACCCTGTATTATGTCGGGGGACCTTCCGTCCAAAAACTATCAGTTAAGTGGTAAAATGACCGAATTGCCTTTATTATATAATTTTTAAATGTAAATAAAAAAAATTAAAATAAAGTGTTAATTACACATGGCACCCTTGTATTATACACGATTTGCATATGACTACCCTAAGTTTCTATTTTAACTTTTGACTATCTTGTACTATGACATTTTTTTACGGAGGGGCCTTTTTGTCACAAAATATTACATTTTTAATATAATATTTTATTTTTATCATGTGTCGTGTCATGCACATGACCTAAAATCAAACCTAAAATTAACCAAAAATCAACAAACTCTAGCGTTAGTTTGTTGGTTTTGGGTTTGATTTTGGGTATGATTTTGATTGATTTTAGGTCATGTGCATGGTACTGGAT